>WNGS01161788.1:0-16771 GCA_020271785.1 Procambarus virginalis | reverse complement strand
TTCTACACCTGGCCCACGCGCTTTGTCACACTATGGGTTCAACAAGACTTACCATGGAATTCGACAAGACTACTACTGGCCAGGTATGGTAAACGACATCAAAACTTATGTCAAATTATGCCACGTGTGTCAGTTAGCCGGGAAACCGAACGTTTCCATTCCCAGAGCACCACTGATACCCATCCAGGTGCCTGAGGAACCGTTCCACAAGCTCATTATCGACTGCGTTGGTCCTTTGCCTCGGACCAGTGCAGGCAACGCATATATCTTAACCATCCTGTGTCCTACCACCAGATTTCCGATAGCAGTTCCAGTAAAAAATATTACAGCTGCTACAGTGGTGAAGAATCTACTGAAAATCTTCACCCAGTATGGATTTCCGAGGGAGATTCAGAGCGACTGTGGTACCAACTTCACCAGTGATCTCTTCAAACGGACTCTGGAGGAGTTCAACATCAAACAGGTACTGTCCAGCCCCTATCATCCTGCTTCACAGGGTTCTCTCGAGCGTAGTCATCAAACCATCAAGGCACTCTTAAAAAAGTTCTGTAATGAGACCTCAAAGGATTGGGATAGGCAAATTGATCTCATCATGTGTATTTTCAGAAGTCTTCCCAACGAGTCACTAGGAGTATCTCCTTATGAGATGCTCTACGGACGTAAGTGCCGTACACCTCTCAAGGCTTTCAAGGATTCTCTACGTGATGACACCTTCAGTGAGCATCAGAGTGTGCCCCAGTATCTTCAAAATCTCCGACACATTCTAGAGAGGGTCCATTCCTTTGCTAGCAACAACCTACAGAAAGCCCAGGAGAGGATGAAGACTCGTTACGACCAGCACTGTAAAGTAAGGAAGTTTACACCAGGAGACTTAGTGCTTGCCTATTTCCCTATCCCAGGTTCTCCTTTACAGAACAGGTTCTCAGGACCCTACCGTGTTAAGGAGTGCCGGAACAACTTCAACTACGTTCTCGAGACCCCCGATAGGCGGCGGAAGACCCAGCTGTGCCACATTAATTTACTCAAGCCCTACCATGGGGTTCCTCCCACTGTGTTAACCAATTTCACCTCATTTACAGGTCCATACAGCCACAGTGAGACCTTCCCTGCTTCTCCTTCCGAGAGCACTGACACTGAGACAGCGCTCTCTAACTCGGAAATCCTTACTAACCTTCAACATCATTTTCAGGACGATAATAGTGCTCCACTAATCAAACTCGTCAGAGAATATCAAGAGTTGTTTCGAGATGACCCCAAGAGTGTACTGTAACTCAGCACGACATCCAACTGCTACCTGACACCCAGCCGATTCGCCAACCATTCTACCGAATCAGCCCGAGCAAAACGGAAGTCATGCGGGCTGAGGTACAGTATCTCTTGGACCATGGACTGGCTACCCCTGTGAGTCCCCCTGGGCCTCACCATGCATCCTGGTACCCAAACCTCACGGCAAAATCCGTCTGTGTACGGATTATAGGAAGTTGAACCAGGTCACAGTGAAGGACGCCTACCCAATACCCAGGGTAGACGACATTTGGATGCCATTGGTAATGCCCGCTACCTGTCTCAGGTAGACCTACTAAAGGGCTACTACCAGGTGAGTTTAACGGAGCGAGCTAAGGTACTGTCCGCCTTTATAACCCCGTTTGGTCTCTACAGGTACAATCGCCTTCCCTTTGGACTCTGCAATGCCCCAGCCACCTTTCAGAGAGCTGTCAACCGCGTCATCCAGGGCTTGGAAAACACCTATGCCTATTTGGACGACATCGTGGTAGCATCCAACACCTGGAGCGAACACCTGCTCCAGCTACAACGATTGTTCTACAAGCTCCTGAAAGCCGGCCTCACCATCAATTTGGGCAAGTCCACCTTCGCGAAAGGTAAAGTGCGGTACCTGGGTCATGTTATAGGGAGTGGCAGCCTGGCTCCGTTAAACATTCACATTCAAGCAATCCAACAGTATCCACAGCCTACTACCAGGAAGCAGCTCCTGCGCTTCCTTGGTCTTGCTTCCTATTACCGTAGGTTTGTGAAGAATTTTAGCACTGTTGCAACCCCATTAATCACCTTAACCAGTCCCAAGCAACGGTATAATTGGACCAGAGAGCAAACCGTTGCATTCGAACAACTCAAATTCCTCCTCTGTTCTAATCCCATTCTCGCCTCACCAGATATCAAGAAGCCTTTCATCCTCCATGTCGACGCCAGTGGTACCGGCATCGGAAGTGTCTTAATGCAGCAGCGAGGCGAGGAGGTTCTACCTGTCAGCTACTACAGTTGCAAGTTGAAGCCTCATCAGAAGAACTACAGTACTATAGAGAAGGAACTCCTGTCCATCGTCCTGAGCTTACAACACTTTGCACCATATCTGCACGGTGCTAGGTCCACTACCATCTATTCGGACCACAACCCTCTGAGATTTTTACATCAAGCCCAATTTAATAACCAACGTCTGCTGCGATGGGCTTTATATCTTCAAGGCTTCAATTTAAAGATCTGCTACATCAAGGGGCCTGATAACATCATCGCTGACGCCCTCTCCAGAGTGCATGAGGTAGAGGCAGCTCCACCTCCCACTCTACCTCCAGTGGACATGATTCACCCGAAACAGCAGGCTTCGGGGGAGAGTTGTGACGATAATCTCTTATCAGAGATTTAGCCTGCTATTTCTGCGACTCATCCTGTCCTCATCAATATACAAGATACGTTTTGTAGTGGCTAAACGTACATATTAAGATAGCCACACGTACCAGCAACTCCCTCCTCCCCCCACTCCAGCACCTGCTGCACCTGGTCGACGCGCCGAACCCTTCAACTGCCTAACTAGCGACTTGCGGCCATCCAGCTTCCTCATTGGCCGCCAACCAACACTCCACTCCGGCTCCTCGCCAATCACAAGACCTCGCCAGTTATTGTTGGAGTCCCTTGCGTTTCTGCCAGCCAGAATATTGTGTGCTCGCAAGCTATGAACTCCTAAGTGACTCACCTTGTGTGGTCAAATAGAGGTTTATAGTTAGTGCATATATTCCAGCATTCATATTTTATTTACTTTTGTATGTCAATTCTCCTCCCCATTAACGTAATCTATTTTCATGTTTATGTATTTTTTTCCACTTGACATTTTTACCATTAAGCCAAGATTTTGCATTTGTTTCAATTTGTGTTTTTTTATTGTTATTAAAATCCAGTTTTTATTATTGTCTTTCGTATTTCCGACCTTACCACAGATTACCAATCACGCAGTCATTCTTTTTTTTCTTTTTTTTCCTTTCTTTTTTTATATATTATATGTGGCCCAGCACTGACACCTGCTAGTTGGAAGACTGCCGACCACCATTTCCAACTCGTTACCGTCACAATATATATATATATAACTTGTTATTATTTAGCCATGATAGTATTATAGAAGAGCCTGAGTGTGATAATGACTGGGTACAATGTTCAAATAGCAGTGATTCAATGCTGTTCACGATGTTCACAGCACTAGCCACAGCACCACAGCATTATTTCTTCCATCTAGGAATCTTCAAATGACTTCTTAGGTTCCTTTTCAAAATAAACTTGTGGTCAATTATTCATTTACAGGAATTAGTGACCAGGATTGTGGTTATAATTAGCATTGTGCGTAGTATTGAGGAAGGAGGAATTTTGGTGAGGGAGGGAGGAAGGGAGAGAATTGAGGTAGCCTCACTGTGTGGCAGCCACTCTTGTTTTGCTCACCATACTAGCTTCGTGGTTCGCTATGGGGAACACATATGTACATGGGTATATACAGTGTGTACATGGGTATATACAGTGTGTGTACATGGGTATATACAGTGTAATAACAGTAACAGGAGTATGTTGAGTGGAGCGATTTTGGTGAGGGAGGTGACATTGTAATCGTAGCGTCATCTGCTGTCTGCTGTGTGATTTCTCATGTAGTGTATGGTGGCCGCTGTACTGTTTGGACACAATACAGGCTTACTTGCATAGTTCTGGTAAATAAAACATGTAGATAGGTATATATAACATGTGTAAATAGTGTAATAAAAACAATAACAGTATGGTGGGAGGAGCAATGTTGGCGAGTAGGATGTTGGAGTGAGGGAGGGCGTGTCTGGGTGTGGCTGCTCACACTCGCGGTGTTCTGAATGTGTTGATGGTAAATGTATATAGTGTGTGACAGCGTATAGTGTGTACATATGTTGTAAATATACATAAATGAACATGAAACATTGGTGTGAATAACTGTATGATGGGAGGAGCAATGTTGGTGAATACAATGTTGGAGGAGTGAGGGAGGGCTAGCTGGGTGTGGCTGCTCACACTCGCGGTGTTCTGAATGTGTTGATGGTGAATGTATATAGTGTGTGACAGTGTATAGTGTGTACATATATTGTAAATATACATAAATGATCATGAAACATTGGTGTGAATAACTGTATGATGGGAGGAGCAATGTTGGCGAATACAATGTTGGAGGAGTGAGGGAGGGCTGGCTGTGTGTGACAGCTCACACTCGCGGTGTTCTGAATGTGTTGATGGTGAATGTATATAGTGTGTGACAGTGTATAGTCTGTAAATAGATTGTATATATACATAAATTAGCATGATACATGGTAAATATGTGCAACATATGTGTACACAAGTGTCATGCACGTAACACAGTGTCCTCCGACAGTACTGATCTTTTACTGCCATAATACAGTGTACGTTTTCATTATACATAGGATTAGCACGTAAAAACAAATAAAATTTATTTGGAACTGTGTGCAAAAAAATGAACAAAAATATATTCGCAGCAACTCGCGTGCCCCGCTCCGGGCGCCCTAATGGCCCCGAGAGCGTACGTCACAGGCGAACAGGGAATGATGACATCACACGCCATCTTACGGACCCAATAGCAGCCAAAGTAAGTACAATTTCAAATTTTTTTTTACATACCCATACTGAGGGAAGGGTTTTTGACACTTTAAAAAAACAAATGAATTTTTTTCATGAGAATATATTTCCTGCACACTGGGGGGGGGGGGGATGTCATATTTGGACGCAGTGCAGTTAAAGGGTTCAACATATAAAATATGTTAAAACACTTTCATGCTCTCCACGCATTGGACTTCGACTTTCGTGAGGTGTATTGGACGTTTTCGGGTGATCGAGCGGCAACACTGAAAAGTGCATACTCTTTTCGCTGTCCTGACCTTAATTTTCGATGTACAGATTTCATTTTTGTACCAATGTTTTCGCAATAGAATATTCTACAAGAACATATGTATAAAATGTCACCAAAGCATGAGTTAGACCACCACCAGATAAAGACCTATGTCGATCACTAGCCGTGAGCTCCAAACAGCGACGAGATGTTTCTATTCTTTTCAGGGTTGTCAACTCCACACTTGTCCTACGGCGTTAAATTTGGTATCACTGTGATCGCAATTAAATTCCCTACACGGACATATGCATATAAATGTAGAATCATGATCGCGGCCCACACCAAGAGTGTGTGAAATGGGCGATTACACTCGTCGTGTCAACAATACAATAGTCTTTCCATGAAGTTACAATACATTGCTGTTCTCCCAAATAGGCCATGTGCCTATTAGAGAAAACAGAAATTTAATGGCAAACATTTTCATACTATCCCCAAGTCGATCGAATAGGAATTTTATACAAATATTTTTTAATCGTGCATAAATTTACGACGCTATTGCACCTTTGGGACAAATTTACCGGTATTTACCGGTCTAATATTTACGACCGCGGGGGGCGAAAGTGTTAATTTTAGTCAATCAAATGTGTGTGTTTAATTACCTAAGTGTAATTATCTAAGTGTAGTTACAGGATGAAAGCTGTGCTCATGGTGTCCTGTCTACCTAGCACTCTTTATCATATAATGCTTTGAAGCTATTGACAGTTTTGGCCTCCACTATCATCTCACTTAACTTGTTCCATCCGTCTACCACTCTGTTTGCGAAAGTGAATTTTCTTATATTTCTTCTGCATCTTTATTTAGTTAGTTTAAATCTATGACCTCTTGTTCTTGAAGTTCCAGGTCTCAGGAAGTCTTTCCTATCGATTTTATCAATTCCTGTTACTATTTTGTACATAGTGATCATACCACCTCTTTTTCTTCTGTCTTCTAGTTTTGGCATATTTAACCCTTAAACCGGGCAAATCATATATATATGCTTTCAGTGGCAAAACCGAAACCATGCATGTCATATATATATATGATTTCATGTCTAGCACTATAATTTAAATGCCCCGCCTGGGATAGGGGCAGCTATATTACAGCCATGACCAATAGTTACCAGATGCCACCTAGAAACAAAAATCCAGGCCAACATTCTTGGGTGTGAGAGCATCAGTATTGAGCAAGATACCAAGGCTGGTGCACGCAGCACGAGCTCACAGAACCGCTGTTCAGCTTTTGACCACAGCATCGCCTACAAATGCCATAATATATATGATCATGCTATTATTTAGCGATGATAGTATTATAGAAGACCCTTGACTGTGATAAAACTCACCAGGATTCTGATAATAGAAGGATTGCGATGATATTTAGTGCTGTGCTCCATGGAGGGAGGAGTAAGGCTGTGGGAGGGAGGGTGGTGGCGTCGTATTCTGACTGTGTGTGTGGCCACCTTTTATTGACTGCACTCACCATACCAGCTTAGTGGTTCGCTATGGTGAACACAAATGTAGATACTTATATATAACGTGTGTATAGAGTGTGATAACAGCAATAGGAGTAGGTTGGGAGCCGCCATTTTGGTGAGGGAGGTGCATCGTCTGCATGACTTATCATGTTGTTTACTGGTGGCCAGTATGGTCTTTGGGCACCATACCAGCTGATTTGTACAGGTATGGTGAATAAAATAGGTAGATACTTCCCAGCAAACACAGAACGTTTCTGGATGTTTTTAAATGGTGCCACAAAGGTAATTTTGTAACTTTTAACATAATTAAGTATTTCTGACGTCCTTAAAACCATTAGATATAACTAAAAACATATAATCTTTTGACACAGGTTACTAAGATTTATGTAAAAATTTAAAAATAATAGTGAATGCTGTGGAATTGTAATGTTTTCATGCTTTATATTTAAGAATAAATAATTTTCAGTCAACATTTTGTTTTTTTTTGTTTACTCTATGTAAACCTGTCCAATTTACATTCTTATAACATAAATGTAACATTTATATGACGTCAATATAACGTTATTTACACGACATCATTATGTTATTATGATGTTATATTAATGTATAGTTCCTGTATGAAAACCAGAATATTATATAAACTTTGTTGTAAACCTTGTAAAGTTATCATAAAACTTGGAATAAGATGGTAAGCATGCTTTACTTATGAAAATATAGAATCAAATCAACAAAAACATTTTAACATAAAAAACATATAGTACATAAACATAACATAAATTAACTGCATGCATGGGAGTTAATTGGAATTCTGTAATATTGCATACTTGAACCTTGAGGTACAAATCCAGTGTATATACCCATACAGTTCTTTCCTAAATCTAAATTTTTCTAATTTTTACACTATGTTTCGAGTTTTGTCTTGTGTTGTCACTTTTAACCCTTACACTGCTCAGGGGTCCTGGGGACATTTACACCCCTGTGCACAAGAAAAAAAAAATAAAAAAAAAATTTCGTCTTCTAAACACGTTAATTTGTGTCCCCTGAGCACGGGAAAAATAAAAAAAAAATCGTAGGTGACATATTTTGGGTGCAATTGACCGAGGAAGTCTGGCAAAAAGTGGGCGTTGACAGAGCGGTCGTCAGGGCCGGTCAGCGTCACCCGCGCTGACATGTGGGAGTTGCCACAAAGATATTGTTACCTAATTGTTTCAATGTCTCCGATTGATTTTTTTTTATTTTTTTTGCAGTAATATTATTCAATAGTGTGTATTGTAATATATTTATATAATAAAAGTTGTGAATAATCGCTATACTCAAAAATATGGTGTGCATATTAGTGATTCAATTATTATGTTTATAAAACAATAAACAAATAGTTTTGCTGCTATCACACTCTATACACAGGTTTTATATAAGTATCTGCATGTTTTGGTCACCATAACGAACCACTAAGTTGGTATTGAGAGTCGAAAAGCAACGAAGAGTTACCGCCACACACCAGCCAGCCACTCGCTGCCACTCCCTCAACACACGCACTAAACTTTCTTCCCCAACAATACCATTTGTGGTGTTATTACACTATATACAGACGTTATATATAAGTATGTATATATTTTGTTCACCACAACTGTACAGCTAAGCTGATATAGTTAGTTCAGGCACTAAGAGTCGTCGCTATACACAGCTGGCGGCTCCCTCACTCATTCAAGGTCACACGCACTAAAGTTTCTCCCCCAACAATACTGTTTGCAGTGTTATTACCCTAAATACACATATTATATATAAATATCTACATGTTTTATACACCGTAACTGTACACCTAAGCTTGTAATGCGCCCAAAGAGCATAGTGGCCACTCTCTAAACAGCTAGACACATCGTGCAGACGACGTTACCTCCGTCACCCAAATGGCTCCTTCCAGCATAATCCTTTTGCTGTTATTACACTAATACACACATTATATATAAGTATCTACATTTGTGTTCACCATAGAGAACCACTGAGCTGGTATGGTGAATGTAAACAATAACAGGTGGCCACACAGTCAGTAAACGATGCTGTCTCTCTCCGTCTCTCAGCATCACTCCTCCTACAGCGCTAATTATGACAACAATCCTGCTATTATCACAACCCTGGTTATTTATATCACAGTCACGGGTCATCTGTAATATTGTCATCGCTAAATAATAACAATTATATATTTATTTTGACATTTTTCGGCAATGCTGTGGTCACAAGCTGAACAGCAATGCTGCTCGCTCATGCTGCGTGCGCCAGCCTTGGTTGCTCCAACAGTACTGTGCCTCTCACACCTGAGAATATTGCCCACGATTTTTAAAAAAAATGGCATCTGTTTACAAGAGCCCTGAGGAAGCTAATGTGAACCCCGTGTAGCCGCGGGCCATTTGAATCGGGCCTGGCACCCTATGGCGTATATATACGCCATGCGCACCGTGGGACATGTTACTCAGGGCGTATATATACGCCATGCGCAGTTTAAGGGTTAATACCCTATTAATGTCCCCTTTGTTATGTCCATTCATCCTAATGTGCACCTCAACCATATGTCACTCCTAATTCTTCGCCTTTCTAGAGAATGTAATTTAACCCTCAAACAGCGCATATCATATATAAATGATATCAGTGACAAAACCAAAACCGCGCACATCATTTATATATGATTTCGTGTCTAGCGCTATAATTTAAACGCCCCGCCTGGGATAGGGGCAGCTATAGTACAGCCACGACCGATAGTTGCCAGATGCCACCTAGAAAAAAAATCCAGCCCAACATTCTTGGGTGTGAGAGCATCAGTATTGAGCAAGCCACCAAAGCTGGCGCACGCAGCATGAGCTCACAGCACCGCTGTTCAGCTTGTGACCACAGCATAGCCTACAAATGCCAATATATAAATGATACTGCTATTATTTAGCAGTGATAGTATTACTGAAGCCCCCTGACTGTGATAAAACTGACCAGGATTCTGATAACAGCTTGATTGTGGTGATATTTAGCGCTGTGCTCGATGGAGGGAGGAGTAAGGCTGTGGAGGGAGGGTTTTGGTATCGTCTTCTCACTGTGTGCGGCCAACATTTATTGACTGCACTCACCATACCAGCTTAGTGGTTTGCTATGGTGAACACAAATGTAGATACTTATATATAACGTGTGTATAGTGTGAGATAACAGCGAGAGGAGTAGGTTGGGAGCCGCCATTTTGGTGAGGGAGGAGCGTCGTCTGCACGACTTACCATGTTGTTTACTGATGGGTACTATGGTCTTTGGGCACCATACCAGCTTATTTGTACAGGTATGGTGAATAAAACAGGTAGATACTTATATATAATGTGTGTATATAGCGTAATAACACCACAATCAATATTGTTGGAGGAGAAATATTAGTGCGTCTGGCCTTGAGGGTGGCCACCGATCAGCTGACTGTGTGAGTAGCTACGTCTTTGTGCCTTTACTCACCATACAAGCTTAGATGTACAGTTATGATGAACAAAACATATAAATACGTATATATAACGTCTGTGTATAGTGAATAAATGCAAAAACAGTATTGTGGGAGGTGAATGAGGTGGTGTTGAGTGAGGGAGTGGCAGTGAGTGGCTCGCTGTTGTTTGGCGGTCACTCCTCATTGCTTTTTGACTCACAAAACCAACTTAGTAGTTCGTTATGGTGAACAAAACATGCAGATACTTATATATAACCTGTGTATATAGTGTAACAACAGCAAAACTATTTGTTTATTGTTTTATGAACATAATAATTGAATCACTTATATGCACACCATAATTTTGTGTACAGCGATGGTTCACACATTTTATAATATAATTATACCACAATTCACTGTATGGAATAATATTACTGCAAAAAACTAAGAAAAAATCAATGAGAGACATTGAAATAATTAGGTAATAATATATTTGTGGCAACTGCCATCTGACAGCTCGGGCGGAGTAGACCTCGTCTGGCGAAGGCTCTACCAACGCCCCTTTTTTGCCACACTTCCCTACCCTATTGCGGCTAAAATATGCCACCTACGATTTTTTTGTTATTTTTTTCCGTGATCAGGGAACAAAAAAGAACACTTCTATAAGACGAAAGAATTTTTTGGATTTTGTTTTTGTTGCGCCTGTGGGTGTGAATTCCATTTGGGCCCCAAGCGGTTTGAGGGTTAAGCTCTGACAATCTTTCTTCGTATGACAGGTTTCTAACACTTTCGCCCACTAACGACGAAGTATTGAGTCAAAATTTTTGCTGCTAAATGTCCACTAATAAAATATATATGCACTCGCTTTTGGCTTATACGCTTTTGGAGTTTATATGCATTTAAACCTATAAAGAATTCTATTGCAAACACATTGATACCAAATTGAAAAGCCTAGGACGAGAATTGAGGTGACAAAGTTGAAAAGAGTATTCACTTTCTGTATTACCGGGATGATCTCTAACCCTTCAATTGCGCATCGCATCATATGATGCTTTGACCGACTTGCAGTAAATTGCGCATCGCATCATGTGATGCTTTGGAGTACTACGCAAGATTTAAATGGCCCGCGGATACACAGGATTCACCACACCTTCATCAGGGCTCTTGTAAACAGAAGCCATTTTTTTTAAAAATTGTGGGCCAAACTCCCGGGTGTTAGGGGCCTCAGTATTGAGTGAGCAACCAAGCCTGACACATGCAGCATGACCTAACAGCACTGCTGTTCAGCTTGTGACCACAGCATCGCCTAAAAATGCCATAATATACTTGTTCATGCTATTATGTAGCGATGATATTATTACAGAAGACCCCTGACTGTGATAAAACTGACCAGGGTTCTGATAATAGCAGGATTGTGGTGATATTGAGCACTGTGCGCCATGGAGGGAGAAGTAATGCTGTGGGAGAGGAGGGTAGTGGTGTTATCTTCTGACTGTGTGTGGCCACCTTTTATTGACTGCACTCACCATACCAGCTTAGTGATTCGCTATGGTGAACACAAATGTAGATACTTATATATAACGTGTGTATAGAGGGTATAAACAGCAAGAGGAGTAGGTTGGGAGCCGCCATTTTGGTGAGGGAGGAGCGTCGTCTGCAGGACTTACCATGTTGTTTACTGATGACCACGATGGTCTTTGGCCACCATACCAGTTTACTTGTATAAGTATGACGAATAAAACAGGTAGATATTTATATATAATGTGTGTATATAGCGTAATAACACCACAAACAGTATTGTTGTAGGAGAAATATTAGTGCGTCTGGCCTTGAGGGCGGCAGCCATCAGCTGACTGTGTGAGGTCCTACGTCTTTGTGCCTTTACTCACCATACAAGCTTAGATGTACAGTTATGGTGAACAAAACATGTAAATACTTATATATAACATCTGTATATAAAAGCAAAAACAGTATGGTGGGTGGAGAATGGTGGAATGTCAGGTGAGGTGAGGGAGGGAGAGAGTGGCAGCCAGTGGCGGGCTGCCACTGCCACTCAGCATGCCAACTTAGTGGTTCGTTATGGTGGACACGAATGTAGATACTTATATATAGCGTCTATATATAGTGAATAAAAGCAAAAACGGTATTGTGGAAGGAGAATGTGGGCGAGTCAGGTGACTTGAGGGAGGGCATGAGTGGCTGGCTGGTACACAGCGGTCACTCCTCGTTACTTTTTGACTCATAATAGCAACTTAATGGTTCGTTATGGTGAACAAAACATGCAGATGCTTATATATAACCTGTGTATATAGTGTAATAACCGACAAAGTATTTGTTCACTGTTTGATGAACATAATTGAATTAACAATACGCACACACTATTTTTGAGTACAGCGATGATTCACTCATTTTATTATATAAATATATCACACTATTGAATAATATTACAGCAAAAAAACTATGAAAAATCAATCAGAGACATTGAAATAATTAGGTAATTATCACTTTGTGGCAACTCCGGCCTGAGAGCTGGCGACCAACAGACCGCCTGGGACGCACGCTCAGTCAGCGCCTGTTTTTTGTCAGAATTCCCCGCCCTATAGCGGGCAATATATGCTACTTACGATTTTTTTATTATTTTTCCCGTGATCAGTGAACACAAATTAACAGGTTAGGAAGAAAAAATATTTTTTTTTTTTTGTATGCGCCTGTGGGTGTCAAATGGTATATATCTATGCGCCATTTAAGGGTTAATGGAAGGCCAGACACTGCATAGCACTCTCTTCTGGGTAACGCGATCTGCTTTCATCATGTCAGCGGGTGGAGCGCACTACCGTTTTTTTACATTTTATGCATATACTCCCATTGGGAATTCTATTGCGAACACATTGATATCAAAATGAAAGACCTAGGATGACACATGAGGTGACTAAAGTGAAAAGAAGGAATACATTTTATCGCTGAGTGCTCCCGAGTAACACGCTCTCGCTTTCTCTGTTTGTTGCGGATGGTAAACCAGTCTTTTGGAGTTTATATGCCTTTAGTCCTGTAGAGAATTCTATTGCAAACACATTGATACGAAATAGAAAAACCTAGGACGAGAATTGAGGTAATAAAGTTCAAAAGAGTATACACTTTTCAGTATTACCACGCTCTCTAATGTAATGAGACCTGCCTTGGGGTGTTGGGTCTCTCTGTTTCTGGTACCTGCCGCCTAGCTTCATCGCATCAGCGGGTGGAGCGCGATGCTGTTTTTGAAATTATATGCATATGCGCCTGTTGGGAATTCTATTGCGAACACATTGATACCAAATTGAAAAACCTAGGACGAGAATTAAGGTGACAAAGTTGAAAAGAGTATACACTTTTCAGTATTACCACCCCCTACCATGGAACGTCCAAAACCACAGGAGATAGTGGAGGGCTAACTCGCCCAAAACGCAGAAGTGTTTTGGGGGATTAATTAACTTTATCCTACGCTGGACGCATTCTAGTGAATTTAAATCCATTCTATAATACAGCGACTAAAAGTGAAGTGCATATATCTAAATGGAGCCATGCGAACAAGCTTGAATTCCACTTCAAATGCCTTGAAGTGAGTAAGAGTGAGTAAGAGTGAGTGAGAGTGAGTAAGAATATGAGAGTCAGTAAGAGTGAGAGTAAGAGGGAGTATGAGAGTGAGTAAGAGTGAGAGTGAGCAAGAGTAAGTATAAGAGTGACTGAGAGTGAGTAAGAATGAGAAAGAGTGAGTGAGAGTAAGAGTGTAAGTGAGAATGAGTAAGAGTGTGACTGAGAGCGAGTGAGAGTGAGTAAGAGTGAGAGAAAGAGTATGAGAGTGAGTGAGAGTAGGAGTGAGTGAGAGTAAGAGTGAGTAGGAATGAGTGAGAGTGAGTAAGAGGGAGTGAGAGTGAGTAAGAGTGAGTGAGAGTAAGAGTGAGTGAGAGTAAGAGTGACAGAGTGAGTGAGAGTGAGTAAGAGTAAGAGTGAGTGAGAGTAAGAGTGAGTGAGAGTAAGAGTGACTGAGAGTGAGTAAGAGTGAGTAAGAGTGATTGAGAGTAAGAGTGATTGAGAGTGAGAGTAAGAGTGATTGAGAGTAAGAGTGATTGAGAGTAAGAGTGATTGGGAGTAGGAGTGAGAATAAGAGTGAGTAGGAGTAAGAATGAGAGTAAGAATGATTGGGAGTAAGAGTGAGAGTAAGAGTAAGAGTGATTGAGAGTAAGAGTAAGAATGAGAGTAAGAATGATTGGGAGTAAGAGTGAGAGTAAGAGTGATTGAGAGTAAGAGTAAGAGTGATTGAGAGTAAGTAAGAGTGATTGAGAGTGAGTAAGAGTGAGTAAGAGTTAGTATGAGAGTAAGTAAGAGTGAGTAAGAGTAAGAGTGAGTGAGAGTGAGTAAGAGTAAGAGTGAGATTGAGTAAGAGTGAGTGAGAGTAAAAGTAATTGAAGGTGAGTAAGAGTGACAGTGTGTAAGAGTGAGTGCGAGTGAGTAAGAGTGAGTGAGAGTGAGTAAGAGTGAGTGAGTAAGAGTGAGTGAGTGAGAGTGAGTGAGTGAGAGTGAGTGAGAGTGAGTGAGAGTGAGTGAGAGTGAGTGAGAGTAAGAGTGAGTAAGAGTGAGTGAGTAAGAGTGAGTGAGTAAGAGTGAGAGTGAGTGAGAGTAAGAGTGACTGAGAGTGAGTAAGAGTGATTGAGAGTGAGTGAGAGTAAGAGTGATTGAGAGTAAGAGTAAGAGTGATCGAGAGTAAGAGTGATTGGGAGTAGGAGTGAGAGTAAGAGTGATTGAGAGTAAGAGTGAGAGTCAGAGTGAGTATAGAATAAGAGTGACTATGAGAGTCAGCCTAAGCTGAGTGGTTTGAAAGGGCAGAGTGTGAGGTGTGAGAGGGTATAGCTGGCCTCGGTCACAGATAGGCCTTGGCCTTGTGATCTCTAATGTTGGTTTATATATATATATATATATATATATATAATATATATATATATATATATATATATATATATATATATATATATATATATATATATATATTTGGATTTTTTGTCCTGTTTCAACTTGTAATCATTTAGCAGGAATGTAATAAGATATTGCACAGTATTAATGTGACAATAATATATGCATTACTTCCTTGATAATCAAACTTGTTGTTCAAAGATAATATATAATCTTTGAAAGAAAACATTTTGAGAGGGCGAGGTGGCAACTCTGGGCTGGTGGTGAGAGAGACCAGATGTTTAGTCTAGTCCAGGCGGCCTCCAGTGGTGGAGGGTCCCAGCTGGCTGCTACAGCCGCCGCCCCCCGCCACCACCCGCCACCAGCCACCACCAACCACCACCGCCCACCACCAGCCGCCACAGCCCGCCACCAGCTGCCACAGCCCGCCACCAACCACCACCGCCCGCCTCCAGCTGCCACAGCCACCGCCCGCCACCAGCCGCCACAGCCACCGCCCGCCACCAGCCACCACCACCCGCCACCACCACCCGCCACCAACCACCACCGCCCGACACAGCCACCGCCCACCACCACCCGCCACCAGCCGCCACAGCCACCGCCCTCCACCAGCCGCCACAGCGACCGCCCTTCACCAGCCACCACAGCCACCGCCCTCCACCAGCCGCCACAGCCACCGCCCGCCATCACCCGCCACCAGCCGCCATCGCCCGCCACCACCGCCTGCCACCAGCTGCCACCAGCCACCACCGCCTGCCACCATCCGCCACAGCCACCGCCCTCCACCAGCCGCCACAGCCACCGCCCGCCACCAGCCACCACCGCATGCCACCAGCCGCCATCGCCCGCCACCACCGCCTGCCACCAGCCGCCACAGCCACTGCCCGCCACAAGCCGCCACAGCCACTGCCCTCCACCAGCCACCACCACCACCAGCCACCACCAGCCTGCCACCAGCTGCCACAGCTGTCACCGCCCGCCACCAGCCGCCACAGCCATCACCACCCGCCACCAGCCACCACCGCCTGCCACCAACCGTCACAGCCACCACCACCCGCCACCAGCCGTCACCGCCCGCCACCAGCCGCCACAGCCACCACTGCCTGCCACCAGCTGCCACAGCCACCAGCCGCCACAGCCACCACCGCCTGCCACCAGCCGCCACAGCCACCACCAGCCGCCACAGCCGTCACTGCCCGCCACCAGCCACCACAGCCGTCACCGCCCACCACTAGCCGCCACCACCCACCACAACTGCCACCGACGCCCGCAACAGCCTCCACCGCCGCCCACAACAGCCACCGCCGCCACCGCCGCCCACAACAGCCACCGCCGCCACCCACCACAGCCGCCACAGCTCGCCGCCACCCACCACAGCTGCCACCAGCCGGCCGCTGCCACTGTCAGCCACTGTCCGCCCTCCGCCACAGCCACCCGCCACCACTGTCTGCCACAATTGCCCGCCGCCACTGTCCACCACCACCGCTCGCCACCACTGTCCGCCCACCGCCACTGTCTGCCACCGCCGCCCACCGCCACTGTCCGCCACCGCCGCCCACCGCCACTGTCCGCCACTACCGCCCACCGCCACTGTCCGCCGCAGCCGTCCACCGCCACTGTCCGCCACAGCTGCCCGCCGCCACTGTCCGCTGCAGCCGCCCACCGCCACTGTCCGCCACAGTTGCCCGCCGCCACTGTCCGCCACCGCCGCCCGCCGCCACTCTTCGCCACAGCCGCCTGCGCC
>WNGS01161787.1:0-26198 GCA_020271785.1 Procambarus virginalis | reverse complement strand
CGGGAGATGTCTCCCGGACCAATGTGACCCAAATGGTCCGAACAAACAAACAGAGTTTAAACAGCTTTTCTTTTTTATACCTGCATTTGGGTGAGGTGACATGTTACAATGGTTTGGGGTGAGGTGAGAACAAACACAGAACACGAACAATGGTATAAGCTAAGGGAGAATAGATCTGTAACTGCAGAAGGCCTATTGGCCCGTATTTCTGATGTTTCTATATGGAGCGGGTCTTGAAGTGGGTAGAATATATTGTTGCGTTAATTGGCTGTTGATTGCTGGTGTTGACTTCTTGATGTGTAGTGCCTCGCAATGTCAAGCCGCCTGTTATCGCTGTATCTATCACTGATTTCTGTGTTGTTTGTTAAGATTTCTCTGGTGTGGTTTGGTTGTGGGAAGAGATTATATGTTCCTTGATAGAGCCCTGTTGCTTATGCATCGTTAATCGCCTGGAAAGGATTGTTGTTGTCTTGGATACAACTAACACAACACCTATACCCCTATTAGACTATTTTACAGGAACTTCTTCTCCACAGCTCATAAAACGGAGGAAAGGGTCCTGAAAGATATTGTTAATAGAAACGTTATCCCTACAGACAAAAATCAGAAGATACAATTGACGATTTACTATAAAACCAAGAAAACTGCCAACCTACTCATGAGAAACTCTCCAGACACAAAGCAGAACGCTTTGAAAGAGACCAATGTCGTCTATGCCTTCAAATGCCCACTTGGGGACTGTAAGCCCAAAGAACTCAATATATAGGCAAGACAACAACATCTCTTTCCAGGCGATTAACGATGCATAAGCAACAGGGCTCTATCAAGGAACATATAATCTCTTCCCACAACCAAACCATCACCAGAGAAATCTTAACAAACAACACAGAAATCATTGATAGATACAGCGACAACAGGCGGCTTGACATCTGCGAGGCACTACACATCAAGAAGTCAACACCAGCAATCAACAGCCAATTAACGCACAACTATATTCTACCCACTTCAAGACTCCGCTCCAATATAGAAACATCAAGAAATACGGGCCAATAGGCCTTCTGCAGTTACAGATCTATTCTTCCCTTAGCTTATACCCATTGTTTCGTGTTCTGTGTTTGTTCTCACCTCACCCCAAACCATTGTAACATGTCACCTCACCCAAATGCAGGTATAAAAAGAAAAGCTGTTTAAACTCTGTTCAGTTATAGTTGTTCTGTGTGTGTGTAACTAAAGTCTTTGAAAATGTAATAAGTTTTACGAAACGCGCTCAAGTGTCGCGTCAGACTAAGAAATAAAGAATGAATTTTGGAGAATTGATTTTTCATTTACCGTCATCAGTAAAAACAAACATAAGGAAAATTGAAAAAATTCGTGTTAGAATTATTAATCTTACTTTTTCGGTCATATTTAATAACATATATATATATATATATATATATATATATATATATATATATATATATATATATATATATATATATATATATATATATATATATATATATATATATATATATATATATGTGTGTGTTATATTCAAATTCCGTGCCAGTTGGAACATAACCAATCACAGGCGAATAGGCCTCTGACGTCATGCCAGATTCACAGTCACCAGCCATGCTTGCAGCAGGCTCAGATCTCTCGATAATCCCAGAGTAGGCGGACCTCGGCTGGCCAGATAAACCCTTGTTGCCTCAGCCAATAAATCTAAGAAGTGTCTGCAGTGTATATTACTCAATCCGAACAAGGCAACGAATACTAGTAGTAGCAGTGGGATCCGGATAATTTTTTTCTGGAAACGAAAACTCCAACCCAGTTCCCACATCGTTACATGTGCAAAACGCCGCCCGCCGCCACCTCCATATAGCCGCCATCCTACCACCTACGCATCAATTATTGTACCAGTCCAGGGTCCTGCTATCAGCCACTACTCTAGGCCGACGATTTCAAAAGTAAGGCGCAATATTTGCAAGAGAGAACGAAATTTCATCAGCGAAGGGGAGAGTAACCCGCGCCAGCCATTTTATGAATCGCGCGCCACGTGGGACCCACCTGCACCACCACCACTGCCACCCAAGCTAACAGTATCAAAGCTTTGTGAGTGTCCAGCTACTGAAACCGTCGTCAGCCATCGTCGCAAGTATCAACTGATCATTGTACGTGTTGTATTGTTCCTTGAGAATATTTGGTGGACTGCAATTGTTTGACTTAAGTGTCGCCTCCTTCTCAAGCTCACACGCCTCGCCACGTTGCCACATCGACGCCTCGCCATGTTGCCACATCGACACCTCGCCACCTCTCACCATCACCACCAGCCCCCTGCTACATCGTTTTGTGTGACCTTTTCTCTAGAAAATTGTGTTTCTCCACCGCCATCGTCGTAATATCGTCGTCTCAGAATTTATCTTTGTGCTCCCAACATCAACCCAGTCTGGGGTCTTCCGAACTTTGCGCCACTGCCGCCGGGAGCGTTGCTTGTCCAGCCAGATTGTAAACACACCTCACATGTGCCCCTTCAGATCTTCACGACGTTCCTCCAATTTTTGGCTACTGGTGATTCTCATGAATTGCAACCCTGAGATAAGTAATAGTTAGTTGAGAACAAAGTGCCAAGTTCTAAAAAGTGACTTACATAATAATATCCATAATATCCTGTGAATTAACCATTCAGTGACTGGTTAAATATTGGAGCTGGTTCAGTACCCCATGCCCACAGTTTTCTTGTGTGATTTCAACATTACTGCTTCTCACAGTAATTGATTTGAATATTAAGTGTTCTACTAGAGTGTTATTGGTAAATTCAAATTCCAGAGAAGTAAGAAATCCTTGTTTTAGTAGCAGTTAAAGATTTGTACAATATAATTCTTTTTAATTCCTCCAGGCCTAAAATTGAAATTTATTCCTTCAACATTTCATATTACAATTTTTACCATAGCAGTTATATACATTGCTGTGTCTAGTTCATGTGCTACATCCATATTTCTTGCATGGCCACATGTTGTGTTGAATCTTTTTAATGAAATTTTGCAATTACACTTTCCAGTTTTTTATTCTAAATTGCTATGCTTAGTCTGGTTTAATTAATTTACATACATCTAATTCCAGTCATTTTTTTAATGAAAGATTGCTAAATTTAGTTTACAATTTGCTTGTTCTTAATTATTTTGTTGCCTAGCCCAATTTAATAATTTTATTTCTACCATTTTTTTTTTTACTTTAGCCAAGTTGATATTTTTTTGAGTGTTTATTTTTGTGTATACTATTTCTGATGCCTGGTGCACTTAATTATAATCTGCGTTCAAATATTACTTCCACGGCTGTAACAATGCCTACCACTGTTGAAACCCCCTCAGACTTAACAGGAGCAGTTGCTCATCCCAATGGCCAGAGATCAGCTCAGGAAATTGCTATTCCTCTTTTTGCTGGGGAATCGCGTTTATTTGAGTCGTGGTTTAGTAAGGTTGAAGCGAAAACAGTTGCACGTTTTTCTAAGCCTATTGATGCCGAATACTTGGCAATTGCACGGTCAGCTGTGGACACAACCAAAGGTGATGCACGTTTTGTTGTCGATGAGAAAGCGATTGTTAGCCTCCAGTCTTGGCCTGAATTTAAGGATTTCTTTCGCCGTCGCTTTGTTAATAAAGGAGACCTTGACCCGTATAGGTTAGTCAAGAAAATTGCCAATGCCACCATGCAGCCTGGTGAATCGTTTAATGCGTTTACTAGCCATCTCGATCAGTATCTTTATGCCTTAGTTTCTGCTATGAATAATTCGACTTGGTTAGATAAAGACAATAATCTGTCTCCTGAGTCTATGGCCAAAATGATAGCGTTTGGTACTTTAATGCATTTTGCCCCCGAGCATACTAAACCAATCGTTGAGCAACAAAATTTTGGTGTTAAACATGAAATTGGTGAAGTGTTTGAGGCTATAAACAATGCTGCCGATAAACTAGCTCCCCGAAGTGCTCAACTGTTGCCACCCTCTGATACTGTAAATGTAGTAACAAGCACTCAACATCCTCCCACAAACTCTCAAAACTCTCGATCGCAGAACCGCACCCATGCTCGTAGCCCCCAGTCAAATTCGCCGCCTCATAAATTGCCGAAACGCCATAGTCCACAACCACCCACTCCCTCATGTTGGCATTGTGGTAAGAGTAACCACCTCGCAAGGGACTGTTGGTCCGCCCCTAGATCATCACCTCCTAGACAATTCTCTCGGTCCCCTCGTCAATCTAATCATTCTAGGCTCCCATATTGCAAGTACCATAAGCAAGTCGGTCACCACACTGCGGATTGTAGAGCTAGGCAAAGGGCATCCCCCACCTCGTAACTCCCACGGTCAGTCTTGGCGAGGCGCACAGCGTCCAAGACAGTCACTCAGTCACAGAATGCTGGAGCTCAGAATGTTCACTCCATGTCGTCGGGAAACCCCCAAGGCCATCCGCTAACCAATTCAAGCTAGCCAACCCTAGTGCCCTCCCTGTGTATTCAGTAGCTACCCAAAATAGATTTGGACACTTGACAGAGGAGGACACTGACTCTAGACCAGTTGTAGATGTTGACGGAACCACAGTAAATTTGACCCAGACAAGACGCAGATATCCAAGACAACATAAGTCAAAAGTAGTAACTTGTCCAGTCTCTAGTGATGGTCCCCTTGTCTCAGCCATTGTCCATGGTAGAGTTTTAAAAGTTTTTCTTGACTCAGGTGCAAAAATTAATATTGTCAAGCCCTCAGCTCTTAGAGACATTGAAAGTAAGGACCCTATTACTTTAAAACAGTCACGCATACCTTTTCTAAGTGGTATTTCAGGAAATAAAGTAAAAGTTCAGGGTGAAATTGACCTCCCACTCAAGTTAAATGATGTCACATTGTCTATAACATGTTTAGTTGTTGACATTATTCATTTCCCTGGAGACATTCTCTTAGGTCTGTACACCATGATTGATGAAAATATTGCATTGTTTCCCCATCGTTGGAACATTAGTATCAAAGACCACATCATACCCTTGTGTAGCATGTATCGACAGGGCCATGAGTTCAATCTTCAATCAGACTATGTTAATTTCGTTGACACCCGCCTTGCTAGCGTAGGTTTGTCAGATCATTGTCGTGTTAGCATACCCGAGAAAATAGGCACTCGATTGAAGCATCGTAGTTGTGCAGTTGTTAAGGAGAGTGAGTATCGGGACCTTCTGGAAGGGGACGCCCTAACGGATTGTCCTTGTCTTGCTCGCCTGGCAGCTTCTATCTCTGAAGTCAGTGGTTCCACGGCTACTGACACTGTGCTGCACTCTCATTCTCTCACCAGAATAAGAGTTAAGGTTCAGGGAGTGCCTGAGTTGTCGAATGTGATTGCAAAAAGTGAAACGTGTACAGTGAATGGTACATTTGTTGAACCCTCCTGGCTCACAGTGCAGGATGGTACTGTTACATTATTTATTGCAAACACTAGTAATGCCGACATCCATCTCCAGTCTGGTACCCATGTTGTAGATCTTGCCCATTACTCGTTACCGGTGCGAGTCGTGGATGATGTCTCCATGGATCATACTGTTTCTACTCTCACGCCAGGAGAACAGGGATCTCAGCCAGAGGTGCAAGCGCAACACCTCAGTCCTACTGATTTTTCCTGACTCTGTGGCTCAACTTTTGGAAATTTTGAACAGGAATAGAGCCGTTGTCGCCCTACCAGGAGAAAAGTTAGGTCTCACTCCTCTTATTACACATAAAATTCCACTTGAACAAGGAACTACCCCTATTTATGTACCAGCTTACCATCTTCCCCATTCTCAGCGAGCAGAAGCCGATAGACTTATAGAGGAAATGCTACAGAGTGATGTAACTGAATCGAGTAATTCACCATGGAACGCTCCATTGATTCTTGTACCAAAGCGAGATGGCACTTGGAGACCTGTAATCGATTATCGAAAGCTTAACAGAGTAACGATACCTGATCGTTTCCCACTTCCAGTTCTAAATTATTTGTTGTAAAGTATTGGTCGAAATAAAGTATTCTCAATGTTAGATTTGTTGCAGGGATTCTGGCAAATCCTCCTTCATAAGGAAAGTAAACAATTGACAGCCTTAAGTACTCCCAATGGTCATTTTCATTTCAAAAGAATGCCATTTGGTTTGCGGAGTAGTCCAATAACTTTTTCACGGCTCATGACAAATCTATTTCGTAGATTGATAGGAAGTACTCTTCTAGTTACCTTGATGATCTTATAATCATGTCGCAAGATGTTCAGACTCATTTCCAGAACCTTGAAAAAGTACTTGCAAAGCTCGCTGAAGCTAATTTAAAAATAAAGCTTGCAAAATGTTCATTTTTAAAGGAGAAGATTAATTTCCTAGGTCATACAGTTACACCTTCAGGTATTACATTGAATGAATCAAAAATTATTGCTGCCCGTGATTTTCCAACGCCTCGTACCGCAGAAGCCGTAAGACAGTTCACAGGTCTTGTAGGATTTTATCGTTCATTTATTGCTGGATTCTCTATTATAGCCGCTCCACTTTACAAGTTGCAAAGAAAAGATGAACCCTTTGTTTGGGGAGAGGCCCAGGATCAGTCATTCAAAAAACTCAAAGCAGCCTTGATTTCGTCACCTGTCCTTAGGTACCAGATTTTTCTAAACCTTTTACGTTGGTTACAGATGCTAGTGACATAGGTTTAGGTGCTGCATTACTTCAAACAGAAGGTCACAGAGATCACGCAATAGCTTATGCTAGCCGTACATTATCTAAAGAAGAGAAAAATTATAGCGCAACAGAACGAGAAGCCTTAGCAGTTGTCTGGGCACTTAAACATTTCAGGGATACAATTTATAATTACCCAGTTCATGTTCTTACAGATCACCAACCATTAATTCCCTTGTTCAAAAATAAGAATCCAGTTGGAAAGTTTGCTAGATATTTGCTCACAATTCAAGAATTCAATCCCACATTTGGATATATTCCAGGAAAGCAAAATGTTGTAGCCGATGCATTTTCTCGACACGTAGCTGCGATTCAGTTAAATTACCCAGCATTAGATGCTACAGTAGTAGAAACGGAACAGAGACAAGATCCCATATGGGCACCTGTCATTAAATTTTTGACTAAGCAAGACACTCGCCCGATTCATAAACCGCCAGTACCATTGAAAGAATTAGTGATGTTAGACAATTTACTGTGTAGAGTAGTAAAGCTAGGGACAGCCCCGAGGAAATGTTGTCAGTTAGTTGTTCCAGCTGTCTTGGTACCAACAGTGTTAAAATTATCCATGATGCTCCTGCAAGTGCACATCCAGGAAAGGATCGTACACTCCAACAAGGTCGATTGAAATATTTTTGGCCAAAAATGGCTCAGGAGATTGCTCATTATGTTGACAGATGTTTAACTTGCCTACAGCACAAGGGACATGTTTCAGGACCTAATCCAATTCAGGTGTACCCAGCAACTAAAGCTCCTTGGGAACGAGTATCGATGGATTTATTGACAAATTTTGCTGAAACAGAGAAAGGGAACAAACATTTGCTTGTAATGGTCGATAATTTTTCACGGTTTTGCGAACTAGTTCCTATCCCAAACAAAACAGCAGAAACTATAGCCAGTGCATTCCATGACCAAATAATTTGTAGATATAGTATGCCTAAAGTAATCCTTTCAGATAAGGTCCAGAATTCAGTAATAGTATTTTAACTAGCTTGTGTGATTTATATAACATTAAAAAATGTAGTATTATGCCTATCATCCAGCTAGTAACGGACTAGCTGAACGTACTAACAGAAAAGTGTTAGATGCCTTGAGAGTTACGTTGAATTTTGATAACAACATTGGGATGATTTTATACCCTTAATTCAGTGTGCTATAAATTCTTCAATTAATGTTTCTACAGGTGACACACGTCACGCTATTCTTTATGGTACAGATAAGATCCTCCCTAATGAATTGATTAACATACCTCCTACTCCCTTATATAACGTAGATGATTTTGTTCAAGTGAAGCGTAGACAGATGCAATTAGTATTCAAGAAAATACGAGAACAGTTGTCCAAAGCTACAGCCGAGTTCACTCGAGCAAGGAATGAACGAGCTAAACCCAGTAAAATAATTATCGGATCTGTAGTATGATACTTAACCAACACAGGTCTGGTCCTATGTATAAGTTAACTAAGAAATTTTTGGGTCCATATAAGGTAACCGAGCTTATCAAAGGTAACAAGTACAGACTGAAGAGCTTGGTAACAGGAGAGTATATATATGAACATTTAGACCATATGAAGTTAGCTAAAATGACTGTTGACGAGACTGATGAGGAAGATGACAATGAACTTACCCAGACAGATCCTCCTATTGGGACACCACCTTCTGTGGTTGACAGACCACTTGAGGTTCAGCAACCCCATACTAGCACTTATAATCTTAGATCTAGACCTCTCGTTTCAACGGTGCACTCACCACATGTCCATTGGCTAGATGTTAACGAGGTTATCCCTCAAGATGATAGTTTGTCACATGCAGTTTCATCTGTTCCTGATCCTCAGTCAGAGCCAGAGTTGTATAGTGCTCTGGATGAACTAGGTGTAGATATCCACAGAATTTACAATTAAGTGCACTCTGCAGTTATTCTGTTTTTGTTTTGCAAAATTCATTTGCAGTATTTCCACTACATGTGTCTTATTATTACCATTATATATATAGAGTATGATAGTAAGATGATGTTTTTCTCAATTTTATTTTGTTATAAATTACATGCCATTGTTAAGTAAATATATATTGGATAAATGAGAGGGAAGAATGGAAGTAACTGCAAAGGGCCTATTGGCCCATACTTCCTCTTGATGCTTCTATATTGGTACGTGTGGTGTCTGTGTATAGCTGAGATAGTCTTGGTTGTAAGGTTGAAGTAAAGTCATTCCTGGTTACTGACTTTAATACTTATATACGATTACATGACTATGGCTCCCAAGCTTGGCAGGCGTCCTGTATGCTGTTTACCTTCTCTAGTGGCGTCCAGCCGCCGCACATAGAAAACGGATGGTACCATTTTCTGTGAACATGACATCCCTCCTTTTCTTTAAAAAGAATGAATACAGGATGTCTACCATGCTTGTAGCACAAAGCAAAGTTATTGACACAAAGTAAGTTATTAACATATCAAGAGATATTGCATACATTTAACATTAATTAAACACACAAAGAATTTAAACAATCTTTACCACAAAGGATTTCAATGTTAAAAATACATATGCAATGTTAAACAAACATGAAAGAAACTGTAATACAAAGTTACAAAATATTGAATGAGAGATCTGCATTATTCAAACAATATTAAATTTAGTTCAGCATAACAAGTAAATACTTTGCATTACATAGGAACACAATTAATCATCATATCGTGTAGGGCGTTTAACATGACGTTTTGGACGAGAGTCCTTAAGTACAAAAATATCCCTCGATGAATTGTTTATCGAGTTATAACTCATTTTTTCTTTTTCTTTTGCACGACTTTGCACTTCATCATTTTCTACACTATTTGGAATCACTTTGAAATAAGCCATATTACGTGTTATACTATGATCTCTATTACTCGCTGTTACCATAGTTCCTTTTACACTAATCACTTTATATGGTTTTGTATCATACGGCATATCTAACTTTCCCTCTTTTTTCTTTTTAACGAGAACAGTATCTCCAACCTTTATGAATTGTTCCTTTGCACGTTGATCATGAGCAATTTTCATTTTGCCCTTGGCTAGTGCATCCTTCTGAGCGAGACGTTTATCCGTTACTTGGCTGGCATGACAGGTAGTGCGATTCTCATAGGACGTCCAAATAAAAGTTCGCCAGGCGACTTGCCCAGTGTTCCATGCGGTGTTGCACGGTAGTTCCTGAGAAAAGCATACATAGCTTGTTTCCAGGATCGTCCTTCGGCATGAGCACAGCGTACAGCTTTCATGAGAGGTTGCATGAATCTCTCTACTTCTCCATTTGCTTGAGGATGTAGTGGCATCACACGGCGGTGTTTGAATCCAATATGCTCAGCAAAGTTGACAAAGTCTTGTCCATTAAATGGCGGTCCATTGTCCGTCTTGACAACTTCAGGAATGCCAAAGTTTGAAAAGATCTTGTCGAGTTTCGGGATGACAGCCTTTGCAGATGTGGAAGTGATGATTTCTACTTCTGGATAACGTGAGTGATCATCAATGACTACCATCAAGTACTCTCCAGTTGGTAGCGGTCCACAGAAATCCATCGATACTTCCATCCATGGTGCAGCAGGTAGTGGTGAAGGTTGTAGAGGTGTTGGTCTTGAAGTATCCACTGCAGCTTGGCAAGGGACACAGGCATCATGCATGTCCTTAGCTTGACGATCAATGCCAGGAAACCACACCTTTTCTCGTAGCAGCTGTTTGGTCCTTACAAGACCTTGGTGTCCTTGATGTGCAAGCTTCAGAGCACGTTGCTGGAGAACAGCTGGAATGACGATACGAGTACCTCGCAGCACGGTGTCGCGTTGTTGCGTAACACTTAATTCTGTCTGGATGCGTTCAAGTGCTTTGAATGCATCTTGGTCAACTCCTGAGGGTGGGATGCGTGGAAACTTTTTCTTAGTCAATGCATCCACTGTTGCTTGCAGAGTTGGGTCCTCTAGGGTTGCAGTACGGATTTCATCAAGAGTGAGAGCCTTAGGGACTGCATCACAGGTTACAGAGTGTACATATTCCTCGGCAACTTGCTGATGCTTGGTGATGGTGAAACTGTTGGCAGGATGTCGACTGATGTAATCAGCGGGATTGCCTGCACCTGGCTTGTATTTCACCGTAAAGTTGTATGGTTGCAGACGAAGAGCCCATCTCTCAATGCGAGCTGGTGGTTTGGACTTTGGATTATTGAAGATGGTCTCCAACGGTTTGTGGTCAGTGACTATCGTGGTAAAGGGTGCACCAAGCAGATACACATTGAAGTGTTCACAGCCCCATACAAGAGCAAGAGCTTCCTTCTCTGTCTGACTGTATCGTTGCTCAACATCTGTGAGAGAACGGCTGGCGTAGGCAATTACTACTCTTGAATCTGGTTGACCAGGTTTGTGTTGGGCTAACACAGCACCTAAACCAACAGGACTAGCATCCACCGTTAACTCAGTGTCCATTGATGGATCAAAGTATGCAGCAGTCGCATTTTCTACTAGTGCATCTTTCACAGCATCAAATGCATTTTGCTCGACATCGCTCCAGTACCATGATGCATTTTTCTTCAGGAGCTCACGTAGAGGCTTCGTAATGGTAGCAAAATCTGGAATGAAGCGAGAACAGTAGTTTGCCATTCCCAGAAAACTATGTACTTCAGTGGATGTTGAAGGAGGTGCAGCATTCTTGATATCTGCAACTTTCTTAGGATCTGGAGACAGACCTTTGTCACTAAGTACATGTCCAAAGAATTCAATTTTATGTTGATTGAACTCACACTTTGCTCGGCTTAGCGTCAAATTCTTTTCTCGTAAGCGTTGCAATGTTGCACGAAGAGCTTTGTCGTGTTCAGCTTGGGTACGGCCATAAACAATGATGTCATCAGACATGTTGTCAGCATTAGGTATATCTTGCAATACCTGGCTGATGATGTGCTGGAATACTTCAGCAGCACTGTTAATACCAAAACTCAGGCGCTTGTACCTATACAGACCTCGATGTGTCGTAAACGTTGTGATGAATCGACTCTCATCATCAAGTTCAAGCTGATGATAGCCCTTGTTTAAATCTAACTTGCTGAATACAGTTGCACCATTCAAGCGGTATATCATATCATCTACAGTGGGTGTAGGATGGCGTTCACGCATTATTGCCTTGTTGGGAACACGCATGTCTACACAAATGCGTATCTCATCTGGATTCTTCGGCTTTGGTGGAGTGACAATTGGGCTTACCCATGGTGTTGGGCCTGTTACCGGTTCAATGATATCTAGTTCTATCAGCCTATCCAGTTCGGCATCGACTTTCTTGCGAGTATGGAATGGTTGTCGGCGATGTGGTTGGGCAACTGGAATTACATCTGGGTTGATATGCAGATGTACCTTGCTATCAGTATAACAACCTATGGATTTAAACCGATCAGAAAATTCAGCAACAATAGCATCAACATTGTTTGCAGATTCCACTGCTACAGCATTAGAAAGCTGAAGTAGCCCCAATTTGGTTGAAGTCTTGTAACTGAGTAAAGACTCCTTTGCATTCCTAACAACATGGAATGTAGTAATGAGCATTGCATTCTTTGACTTAATCTCTGCAGTGAAAGTTCCAATCACTGGTAAGGCTACCTTTGAAGCATAGGCAGTGGCTTTGCCATTATATTTTTCAAGCTTTGGTAACTGTTTTTTAAATTTTCATAGTGGCACTCAGCAATGGTGTCAATGTTTGATCCAGTGTCAATGAGAATTTTGAGACAAATGCCAGCAATGTATACTATAGTCTCTGGGTTGTTTGGAAGATCATTCCATTCTGTGATTGCTTGTACTCCATAAATATAATCACATTCACTGTCATCTGAGACTGGTTGTAATGAAATGTTGTCTTGTATATTATTAACATTCTTGATTTGAGGTGCAATATTGTGTTTGCCACCTCGACTCCTATGACTTGATCCTCGTACATTGCTTTTATTTATTGATTGTGGTTTCTTTAGTGCGGAACGACACATAGCACCAAAATGATTTAGTTTTCTACACTCATAGCACTTCTTACCTTGTGCAGGACAAACATTATCTTGGTGTGGGTAGTCTCCTCCACAATTGTAACATTTATTGTTGACAACCTCTGATGTGAGTCGTTGTGACTGCTTGAGTCTTGTTCCATGACTCCAGTTGTGATGTGGTTCTCGGCTCAATTTAATGTTAGGTTTGGCATGATATCTTCTATGATCGGTGTACTCCCTGAACCTTACATACTTCATGACTGTTAGTAACAGTGGCAGAACCGTTGTTGGCACTGCACTCCATGACACGAGCATCACGTGCAGCATCTTCCATTCGACGAGCCATATCCAGTATCTTGGTAAGAGAACTTCATCATCAACAAGTTCTAGAGCTCTTCGACGAAGACGTGTAGATGTGCATGTTTCAATTATTTGCTGTTTGATTTCTTTGTCAACATCAGCAAACTCACAGTGGGCTGCTAAACCCTGCAGACGTGTATGGTATTGATCAACAGTTTCATTAGAGAGTGTTTTGCTCTCCTGAAATGCATAATTTCCATAGCAGTATTTTGCCTTGGTTTGAAATGCTCAGTTAATTTGGCCTTGGCAGTGTCATAATCTTTGGCACCACCAGTATCTTTCAGTGTATCAAAGATATCACAAACTCTATCACCTGCATAGTGAAGCAGAAAGGCACGCTTTCTTTCAGCACTTTTGATGTCAGAAACTATCAACAAATTTTCAAACCTTTTAAGCCATTTGACCCACCTCTGTGACAGGTTTGTCTGGTCACAGTCAGGATCAAATGCAGGAAACTGAGGTATATTTGCCATTTTTACTGAATAAATTTAAATTATCACTTAAAATGTTCCTCAGATATATAACACTTACTGCACTGTATATGTTATTTAAGAATCACTGTAATTACTTTAATTTTGCAAAGCACACAAGCATTTTAATGCAAAAGTTCACAACAGTGCACAACACAGCAGCAACTGATTCTTACCTAGCCTTGTGTACATGTGTTGTTACTACTATCACACAGCACAGCAGTTGTTAGCAGTTGGTACAGCAATTGTCAGCAGTTGGTACAGCAGTAGGCAGCAGTTGGCAGCAGTAGGCAGCAGTTGGCACAGCGTGAAGAATTTTGTAGCACGGAGCGTCGTTTCGTAACCAAAACATCGGGTTTTGTACACTGCATCAAAGCGTCGTTTCGTACACAGCGTCGGCAGACATGTCTCACAGAGACCTCAGTAAACAGCTTGTCAGCACATAGCTTGGNGTTTTATGTTTTCTATGACACTCGCTTCGCCCTTTTGGATCTCATAGTGTTCGCCCCCCGCTGTTGGGATCTCATGGTGTTCGCCCCCGCTGTTGGGATCTGCATGTGTTCGCCCCCCGCTGTTGGGATCTCATGGTGTTCGCCCCCGCTGTAGGATCTGCATGGTGTTCGCCCCCGCTGTAGGGATCTGCATGGTGTTCGCCCCCGCTGTACGGATCTCCATAGTGTTCGCCCCCCGCTGTTGGGATCTGCATAGTGTTCGCCTCCCGCTGTTGGGATCTGCATAGTGTTCGCCCGCTGTAGGGATCTGCATGGTGTTCGCCCCCCGCTGTTGGGATCTCATGGTGTTCGCCCCCCGCTGTAGGGATCTCCATGGTGTTCGCCCCCCGCTGTAGGGATCTGCATGGTGTTCGCCCCCCGCTGTAGGGATCTCCATAGTGTTCGCCCCCCGCTGTTGGGATCTCCATGGTGTTCGCCTCCCGCTGTTGGGATCTGCATGGTGTTCGCCCGCTGTAGGGATCTCCATGGTGTTCGCCCCGCTGTAGGGATCTGCATGGTGTTCGCCTCCCGCTGTTGGGATCTCATGGTGTTCGCCCCCGCTGTAGGGATCTCCATGGTGTTCGCCCCCCGCTGTTGGGATCTGCATGGTGTTCGCCCCCGCTGTAGGGATCTCCATGGTGTTCGCCCCCGCTGTTGGGATCTCCATGGTGTTCGCCCCCCGCTGTAGGGATCTCCATGGTGTTCGCCCCCGCTGTTGGGATCTCCATGGTGTTCGCCCCCGCTGTTGGGATCTCCATGGTGTTCGCCCCCCGCTGTAGGGATATGCATGGTGTTCGGCCCCCGCTGTTGGGATCTCCATGGTGTTCGCCCCCGCTGTTGGGATCTCCATGGTGTTCGCCCTCCGCTGTAGGGATCTGCATGGTGTTCGCCCCCCGCTGTTGGGATCTCCATGGTGTTCGCTCCCCGCTGTTGGGATCTCCATAGTGTTCGCCCCCCGCTGTTGGGATCTCCATAGTGTTCGCCCCCCGCTGTTGGGATCTCCATAGTGTTCGCCCCCCGCTGTTGGGATCTCCATAGTGTTCGCCCCCCGCTGTTGGGATCTGCATGGTGTTCGCTCCCCGCTGTTGGGATCTCCATGGTGTTCGCTCCCCGCTGTACGGATCTCTATGGTGTTCGCCCCCCGCTGTTGGGATCTCTATGGTGTTCGGCCCCCGCTGTTGGGATCTCCATAGTGTTCGCCCCCCGCTGTTGGGATCTGCATGGTGTTCGCCCCCCGCTGTTGGGATCTGCATGGTGTTCGCCCCCCGCTGTTGGGATCTGCATGGTGTTCGCCCCCCGCTGTTGGGATCTGCATGGTGTTCGCCCCCGCTGTTGGGATCTGCATGGTGTTCGCCCCCCGCAGTTGGGATCTCCATGGTGTTCGCCCCCCGCTGTTGGGATCTCCATAGGGTTCGCCCCCGCTGTTGGGATCTGCATGGTGTTCGCCCCCCGCTGTTGGGATCTGCATGGTGTTCGCCCCCCGCTGTACGGATCTCTATGGTGTTCGCCCCCCGCTGTTGGGATCTCCATAGTGTTCGCCCCCGCTGTTGGGATCTGCATGGTGTTCGCCCCCCGCTGTTGGGATCTGCATGGTGTTCGCCCCCGCTGTTGGGATCTGCATGGTGTTCGCCCCCCGCTGTACGGATCTCTATGGTGTTCGCCCCCCGCTGTACGGATCTCTATGGTGTTCGCCCCCCGCTGTACGGATCTCTATGGTGTTCGCCCCCCACTGTACGGATCTCTATGGTGTTCGCCCCCGCTGTACGGATCTCTATGGTGTTCGCCCCCCACTGTACGGATCTCTATGGTATTCGCCCCCCGCTGTACGGATCTCTATGGTGTTCGCCCCTCACTGTACGGATCTCTATGGTGTTCGCCCCCCACTGTACGGATCTCTATGGTGTTCGCTCCCCGCTGTACGGATCTCTATGGTGTTCGCCCCCCACTGTACGGATCTCTATGGTGTTCGCCCCCCGCTGTACGGATCTCTATGGTGTTCGCCCCCCGCTGTACGGATCTCTATGGTGTTCGCCCCCCGCTGTAGGGATCTCCATGGTGTTCGCCTCCCGCTGTACGGATCTCCATGGTGTTCGCCCCCCGCTGTAGGGATCTCTATGGTGTTCGTCCCCCGCTGTTGGGATCTCTATGGTGTTCGCCCCCCGCTGTAGGGATCTCCATGGTGTTCGCCTCCCGCTGTACGGATCTCCATGGTGTTCGCCCCCCGCTGTAGGGATCTCCATGGTGTTCGCCCCCCGCTGTTGGGATCTCTATGGCGTTCGCCCCCCGCTGTTGGGATCTCCATGCTGTTCGCCCCCCGCTGTACGGATCTCCATGGTGTTCGCCCTCCGCTGTTGGGATCTCTATGGTGTTCGCCCCCCGCTGTTGGGATCTCTATGGTGTTCGCCCCCCGCTGTAGGGATCTCCATGGTGTTCGCCCCCGCTGTTGGGATCTCCATGGTGTTCGCCCCCCGCTGTTGGGATCTCCATGGTGTTCGCCCCCCGCTGTTGGGATCTCCATGGTGTTCGCCCCCCGCTGTTGGGATCTCCATGGTGTTCGCCCCCCGCTGTTGGGATCTCCATGGTGTTCGCCCCCCGCTGTTGGGATCTCCATGGTGTTCGCCCCCCGCTGTTGGGATCTGCATGGTGTTCGCCCCCGCTGTTGGGATCTGCATGGTGTTCGCCCCCCGCTGTTGGGATCTCTATGGTGTTCGCCCCCGCTGTAGGGATCTCCATGGTGTTCGCCCCCGCTGTTGGGATCTCCATGGTGTTCGCCCCCCGCTGTTGGGATCTCCATGGTGTTCGCCCCCCGCTGTTGGGATCTCCATGGTGTTCGCCACCCGCTGTTGGGATCTCCATGGTGTTCGCCCCACGCTGTTGGGATCTCCATGGTGTTCGCCCCCCGCTGTTGGGATCTCCACGGTGTTCGCCCCCCGCTGTTGGGATCTCCATGGTGTTCGCCCCCCGCTGTTGGGATCTCCACGGTGTTCGCCCCCCGCTGTTGGGATCTCCATGGTGTTCGCCCCCCGCTGTTGGGATCTCCATGGTGTTCGCCCCCGCTGTAGGGATCTCCATGGTGTTCGCCCCCCGCTGTTGGGATCTCCATGGTGTTCGCCCCCCCTGTAGGGATCTCCACGGTGTTCGCCCCCCGCTGTTGGGATCTCCATGGTGTTCGCCCCCCGCTGTTGGGATCTCCATGGTGTTCGCCCCCCGCTGTTGGGATCTCCATGGTGTTCGTCCCCGCTGTTGGGATCTCCATGGTGTTCGCCCCCCGCTGTTGGGATCTCCATGGTGTTCGCCCCCGCTGTAGGGATCTCCATGGTGTTCGCCCCCCGCTGTTGGGATCTCCATGGTGTTCGCCCCCCCTGTAGGGATCTCCACGGTGTTCGCCCCCCGCTGTTGGGATCTCCATGGTGTTCGCCCCCCGCTGTTGGGATCTCCATGGTGTTCGCCCCCCGCTGTTGGGATCTCCATGGTGTTCGTCCCCGCTGTTGGGATCTCCATGGTGTTCGCCCCCCGCTGTTGGGATCTCCATGGTGTTCGCCCCCGCTGTAGGGATCTCCATGGTGTTCGCCTCCCGCTGTTGGGATCTGCATGGTGTTCGCCCCCCGCTGTTGGGATCTCCATGGTGTTCGCCCCCCGCTGTTGGGATCTCTATGGTGTTCGCCCCCCGCTGTTGGGATCTCATGGTGTTCGCCCCCCGATGTTGGGATCTCCATGGTGTTCGCCCCCCGCTGTAGGGATCTCCATGGTGTTCGCCCCCCACTGTAGGGATCTCTATGGTGTTCGCCCCCCGCTGTAGGGATCTCCACGGTGTTCGCCCCCCGCTGTACGGATCTCTATGGTGTTCGCCCCCCTGTGTACGGATCTCCATGGTGTTCGCCCCTCGCTTTAGGGATCTCCATGGTGTTCGCCCCCCGCTGTAGGGATCTCTATGGTGTTCGCCCCTCGCTGTAGGGATCTCCATGGTGTTCGCCCCCCGCTGTAGGGATCTCTATGGTGTTCGGCCCTCGCTGTAGGGATCTCCATGGTGTTCGCCCCTCGCTGTAGGGATCTCTATGGTGTTCGCCCCCCGCTGTACGGATCTCTATGGTGTTCGCCCCCCGCTGTAGGGATCTCCACGGTGTTCGCCCCCGCTGTACGGATCTCTATGGTGTTCGCCCCCCGCTGTAGGGATCTCCATGGTGTTCGCCCCCCGCTGTACGGATCTCTATGGTGTTCGCCCCCTGCTGTACGGATCTCCATGGTGTTCGCCCCCCGCTGTAGGGATCTCCATGGTGTTCGCCCCCGCTGTTGGGATCTCCATGGTGTTCGCCCCCTGCTGTTGGGATCTCCATGGTGTTCGCCCCCCGCTGTTGGGATCTCCATGGTGTTCGCCACCCGCTGTTGGGATCTCCATGGTGTTCGCCCCCCGCTGTTGGGATCTCCATGGTGTTCGCCCCCCGCTGTTGGGATCTCCACGGTGTTCGCCCCCCGCTGTTGGGATCTCCATGGTGTTCGCCCCCGCTGTTGGGATCTCCATGGTGTTCGCCCCCGCTGTAGGGATCTCCATGGTGTTCGCCCCCGCTGTAGGGATCTCCATGGTGTTCGCCTCCCGCTGTTGGGATCTGCATGGTGTTCGCCCCCCGCTGTTGGGATCTCCATGGTGTTCGCCCCCCGCTGTTGGGATCTCTATGGTGTTCGCCCCCCGCTGTTGGGATCTCATGGTGTTCGCCCCCCGCTGTTGGGATCTCCATGGTGTTCGCCCCCCGCTGTAGGGATCTCCATGGTGTTCGCCCCCCGCTGTAGGGATCTCTATGGTGTTCGCCCCCCGCTGTACGGATCTCTATGGTGTTCGCCCCCCGCTGTAGGGATCTCCACGGTGTTCGCCCCCCGCTGTACGGATCTCTATGGTGTTCGCCCCCCTGTGTACGGATCTCCATGGTGTTCGCCCCTCGCTGTAGGGATCTCCATGGTGTTCGCCCCCCGCTGTAGGGATCTCTATGGTGTTCGCCCCTCGCTGTAGGGATCTCCATGGTGTTCGCCCCCGCTGTAGGGATCTCTATGGTGTTCGCCCCTCGCTGTAGGGATCTCCATGGTGTTCGCCCCTCGCTGTAGGGATCTCTATGGTGTTCGCCCCCGCTGTACGGATCTCTATGGTGTTCGCCCCCCGCTGTAGGGATCTCCACGGTGTTCGCCCCCCGCTGTACGGATCTCTATGGTGTTCACCCCCCGCTGTAGGGATCTCCATGGTGTTCGCCCCCCGCTGTACGGATCTCTATGGTGTTCGCCCCCTGCTGTACGGATCTCCATGGTGTTCGCCCCCCGCTGTAGGGATCTCCATGGTGTTCGCCCCTCGCTGTAGGGATCTCCATGGTGTTCGCCCCTCGCTGTAGGGATCTCCATGGTGTTCGCCCCCCGCTGTAGGGATCTCCACGGTGTTCGCCCCCCGCTGTAGGGATATCCATGGTGTTCGCCCCTCGCTGTAGGGATCTCCATGGTGTTCGCCCCCCGCTGTTGGGATCTCCATGGTGTTCGCCCCCCGGTGTAGCGATCTCCATGGTGTTCGCCCCCCGCCGTTGGGATCTCCATGGTGTCCGCCCCCGCTGTAGGGATCTCCATGGTGTTCGCCCCCCGCTGTACGGATCTCCATGGTGTTCGCCACCCGCTGTTGGGATCTCCATGGTGTTCGCCCCCGCTGTAGGGATCTCCATGGTGTTCGCCCCCCGCTGTTGGGATCTCCATGGTGTTCGCCCCCCGCTGTAGGGATCTCCATGGTGTTCGCCCCCCGCTGTAGGGATCTCCATGGTGTTCGCCCCCCGCTGTTGGGATCTCCATGGTGTTCGCCCCCGCTGTAGGGATCTCCATGTGTTCGCCCCCCGCTGTTGGGATCTCCATGGTGTTCGCCCCCCGCTGTTGGGATCTCCACGGTGTTCGCCCCCCGCTGTTGGGATCTCCATGGTGTTCGCCCCCCGCTGTTGGGATCTCCATGGTGTTCGCCCCCCGCTGTTGGGATCTCCATGGTGTTCGCCCCCCGCTGTAGGGATCTCCATGGTGTTCGCCCCCCGCTGTAGGGATCTCCATGGTGTTCGCCCCCCGCTGTAGGGATCTCCATGGTGTTCGCCCACCGCTGTTGGGATCTCCATGGTGTTCGCCCCCCGCTGTTGGGATCTCCATGGTGTTCGCCCCCCGCTGTTGGGATCTCCATGGTGTTCGCCCTCCGCTGTAGGGATCTCCATGGTGTTCGACCCCCGCTGTAGGGATCTCCATGGTGTTCGCCCCCCGCTGTAGGGATCTCCATGGTGTTCGCCCCCCGCTGTTGGGATCTCCATGGTGTTCGCCCCCCGCTGTTGGGATCTCCATGGTGTTCGCCCCCTGCTGTTGGGATCTCCATGGTGTTCGCCCCCCGCTGTTGGGATCTCCATGGTGTTCGCCCCCCGCTGTTGGGATCTGTTGGGATCTCCATGGTGTTCGCCCCCGCTGTAGGGATCTCCATGGTGTTCGCCCCCCGCTGTAGGGATCTCCATGGTGTTCGCCCCCCGCTGTAGGGATCTCCATGGTGTTCGCCTCCCGCTGCTGGGATCTCCATGGTGTTCGCCCCCCGCTGTTGGGATCTGCATGGTGTTCGCCCCCCGCTGTTGGGATCTCCATGGTGTTCGCCCCCCGCTGTAGGGATCTCCATGGTGTTCGCCCCCCGCTGTAGGGATCTCCATGGTGTTCGCCCCCCGCTGTTGGGATCTCCATGGTGTTCGCCCCCGCTGTACGGATCTCTATGGTGTTCGCCCCCCGCTGTACGGATCTCTATGGTGTTCGCCCCCCGCTGTACGGATCTCTATGGTGTTCGCCCCCGCTGTTGGGATCTCCATGGTGTTCGCCCCCGCTGTAGGGATCTCCATGGTGTTCGCCCCCCGCTGTAGGGATCTCCATGGTGTTCGCCCCCGCTGTAGGGATCTCCATGGTGTTCGCCCCCCGCTGTTGGGATCTCCATGGTGTTCGCCCCCCGCTGTAGGGATCTCCATGGTGTTCGCCCCCCGCTGTTGGGATCTCCATGGTGTTCGCCCCCCGCTGTAGGGATCTCCATGGTGTTCGCCCCCCGCTGTTGGGATCTCCATGGTGTTCGCCCCCCGCTGTAGGGATCTCCATGGTGTTCGCCCCCCGCTGTAGGGATCTCCATGGTGTTCGCCCCCCCGCTGTAGGGATCTCCATGGTGTTCGCCCCCCGCTGTAGGGATCTCCATGGTGTTCGCCCCCGCTGTAGGATCTCCATGGTGTTCGCCCCCCGCTGTAGGGATCTCCATGGTGTTCGCCCCCCGCTGTAGGATCTCCATGGTGTTCGCCCCCGCTGTAGGGATCTCCATGGTGTTCGCCCCCCGCTGTAGGGATCTCCATGGTGTTCGCCCCCGCTGTAGGGATCTCCATGGTGTTCGCCCCCCGCTGTAGGATCTCCATGGTGTTCGCCCCCCGCTGTAGGGATCTCCATGGTGTTCGCCCCCGCTGTAGGATCTCCATGGTGTTCGCCCCCCGCTGTAGGGATCTCCATGGTGTTCGCCCCCCGCTGTAGGATCTCCATGGTGTTCGCCCCCCGCTGTAGGGATCTCCATGGTGTTCGCCCCCCGCTGTAGGGATCTCCATGGTGTTCGCCCCCCGCTGTAGGGATCTCCATGGTGTTCGCCCCCCGCTGTAGGGATCTCCATGGTGTTCGCCCCCGCTGTAGGGATCTCCATGGTGTTCGCCCCCGCTGTAGGGATCTCCATGGTGTTCGCCCCCCGCTGTAGGGATCTCCATGGTGTTCGCCCCCCGCTGTAGGGATCTCCATGTGTTCGCCCCCGCTGTAGGATCTCCATGGTGTTCGCCCCCCGCTGTAGGGATCTCTGGTGTTCGCCCCCCGCTGTAGGGATCTCCATGGTGTTCGCCCCCGCTGTGGGATCTCCATGGTGTTCGCCCCCCGCTGTTGGGATCTCCATGGTGTTCGCCCCCCGCTGTAGGGATCTCCATGGTGTTCGCCCCCGCTGTAGGGATCTCCATGGTGTTCGCCCCCCGCTGTAGGGATCTCCATGGTGTTCGCCCCCCCCTGTAGGGATCTCCATGGTGTTCGCCCCCCGCTGTAGGGATCTCCATGGTGTTCGCCCCCGCTGTTGGGATCTCCATGGTGTTCGCCCCCGCTGTAGGGATCTCCATGGTGTTCGCCCCCGCTGTAGGGATCTCCATGGTGTTCGCCTCCCGCGTTGGGATCTCCATGGTGTTCGCCCCCCGCTGTTGGGATCTCCATGGTGTTCGCCCCCCGCTGTAGGGATCTCCATGGTGTTCGCCCCCCGCTGTTGGGATCTCCATGGTGTTCGCCCCCCGCTGTAGGGATCTCCATGGTGTTCGCCCCCCGCTGTAGGGATCTCCATGGTGTTCGCCCCCGCTGTAGGGATCTCCATGGTGTTCGCCCCCCGCTGTAGGGATCTCCATGGTGTTCGCCCCCCGCTGTAGGGATCTCCATGGTGTTCGCCCCCCGCTGTGGGATCTCCATGGTGTTCGCCCCCGCTGTTGGGATCTCCATGGTGTTCGCCCCCCGCTGTAGGGATCTCCATGGTGTTCGCCCCCCGCTGTAGGGATCTCCATGGTGTTCGCCCCCGCTGTAGGGATCTCCATGGTGTTCGCCCCCGCTGTTGGGATCTCCATGGTGTTCGCCCCCCGCTGTACGGATCTCCATGGTGTTCGCCCCCCGCTGTTGGGATCTCCATGGTGTTCGCCCCCCGCTGTAGGGATCTCCATGGTGTTCGCCCCCGCTGTTGGGATCTGCATGGTGTTCGCCCCCCGCTGTACGGATCTCTATGGTGTTCGCCCCCTGCTGTTGGGATCTGCATGGTGTTTGCCCCCCGCTGTTGGGATCTCCATGGTGTTCGCCCCCCGCTGTTGGGATCTCCATGGTGTTCGCCCCCCGCTGTAGGGATCTCCATGGTGTTCGCCCCCCGCTGTTGGGATCTCCATGGTGTTCGCCCCCCGCTGTAGGGATCTCCATGGTGTTCGCCCCCGCTGTTGGGATCTCCATGGTGTTCGCCCCCGCTGTAGGGATCTCCATGGTGTTCGCCCCCCGCTGTTGGGATCTCCATGGTGTTCGCCCCCCGCTGTTGGGATCTCCATGGTGTTCGCCCCCCGCTGTTGGGATCTCCATGGTGTTCGCCCCCCGCTGTAGGGATCTCCATGGTGTTCGCCTCCCGCTGTTGGGATCTCCATGGTGTTCGCCCCCCGCTGTAGGGATCTCCATGGTGTTCGCCCCCCGCTGTTGGGATCTCCATGGTGTTCGCCCCCCGCTGTTGGGATCTCCATGGTGTTCGCCCCCCGCTGTAGGGATCTCCATGGTGTTCGCCCCCCGCTGTTGGGATCTCCATGGTGTTCGCCCCCCGCTGTTGGGATCTCCATGGTGTTCGCCCCCCGCTGTAGGGATCTCCATGGTGTTCGCCTCCGCTGTTGGGATCTCCATGGTGTTCGCCCCCCGCTGTAGGGATCTCCATGGTGTTCGCCTCCGCTGTTGGGATCTCCATGGTGTTCGCCCCCGCTGTAGGGATCTCCATGGTGTTCGCCCCCCGCTGTTGGGATCTCCATGGTGTTCGCCCCCCGCTGTTGGGATCTCCACAGTTTTCGCCCTCCGCTGTAGGGATCTCCATGGTGTTCGCCCCCCGCTGTTGGAATCTCCATGGTGTTCGCCCCCCGCTGTAGGGATCTCCATGGTGTTCGCCCCCCGCTGTAGGGATCTCCATGGTGTTCGCCCCCCGCTGTAGGGATCTCCATGGTGTTCGCCCCCCGCTGTAGGGATCTCCACAGTGTTCGCCCCCGCTGTAGGGATCTCCGTGGTGTTCGCCCCCGCTGTAGGGATCTCCGTGGTGTTCGCCCCCCGCTGTAGGGATCTCCATGGTGTTCGCCCCCGCTGTAGGAATCTCCATGGTGTTCGCCCCCCGCTGTTGGGATCTCCATGGTGTTCGTATGTATAAAAGACCAACGCCATGGAAGTCCGACAATTACAGCGTCAGAAATTGTTTTTAGATGTCCCTAAAGACTTATTCAAAAGAGTAATTGTGGCCGGCTGACTGAACAGACTGTAAGCGTGAGACGCCGCAGATGCTTGTGTACAGTTCCCTGCAGTAACGTTATGGCAGACCAGAGTGTTCTTGGACCACCTGCTCCAACAATCCAACAAATTCGTATACTATTATTCTAGAAAATGTTAAGGTGTGAACTGAAAAAAAGGTTATTATTCATAATAACTTTCCTGCCACACCAAAAAGTTGTAATAAAACAAAAGGTAAATGGTGGAAGGAAAAGGAAAAATACAGTTAAAAACGCTTGTCTGCTGTAGTTTGCAAACTTGCAGCAACGGTAACGAATTTGTGAGTTTCGAGGACGCAACTCGTTGGCTTGACTAGTTCTGTCACAGCCCTTCAAGCATCTCAACTCACTCAATAACGCTCCACACCCAAACCGGTCAATAGGGTGCATCGATTCTCAAGTGTCCTCTAATGTCGGTGATAATTTTCATTTTGATGAACGTAGTAATGAAGTATTAATGAGGATGAATTCGAGTATTACCTCCATTATATTGCCCCCAGGGGCGCGCGAGAAGGTAAAAACGAGCCGGGTGAAGTGGAAGACACTTCGTTTATAAGTTAGCACCGAACAAATGAAGAAGAAACTATCACAGAGAGAGAAGAAATATCAAAGAAGCAGGAAGTTAGTGGCTACACTCAACCAGGGTAACAAGAGCTTGGAACAATCCTATCACTGATACAAACGAACAACAATTATTAATGTTTGTGCCGCCGACATGAAACAAGTCATATAGCTTAATATATTAGACGACTCAAAAGAACAGTACGATGCCTAAAGAAAATTTCAAAGAATGGCTGTTTAGATGTATATTACACAAAATATATGGCAATGATACCAAGGAAAAAGATTAGGTAAGAAAAGGATTAATCTGGATGAAGATATCTTGCCAAACATATTTCGAGAGGAGCACATCAAAAAGTGTGTACCTTTAGCAACATGTGCAACACTAGCCAACGAAAAGTCTGCATTAAGGAACCGAGGCAAGTAATCATTCAGACAACTTTTTCTCAACATGTAATAGACCAGTTCGACTCCATGGAGAACTAACGTGGTGCTCCAATCGAGTCAAGCGCTCAACCAAAGTAGAGAGAACCATGTGGTGTGCCACCAAGCTGACCCAGAGCTGGAATATAGGAGTTACAAGACTTTACATCATATCAATAGAGGACAGAGGAGCGAATACAATGCTGATACATGATTTCTATATAGAAAATATTCATAAGAAATCGTCAAAGGTCTTTGACGTGTGTACGAAAAGAACGAAGGAACAGAGTGGTTAACAAAATCCTTAAATGAGTCACAGAGATATAAACAAATAATTCTTCAATCGGAGAGAATCTTAATAGTTTGCTACAGTGGGAGATTGTCAGGAGGTAGTTTGCTTCAGTGGGAGATTGTCAGGGGTAGTTTGCTTCAGTGGGAGATTGTCAGGGGGGTAGTTTGCTACAGTGAGAGATTGTCAGGGGTAGTTTGCTTCAGTGGGAGATTGTCAGGGGTAGTTTGCTTCAGTGGGAGATTATCAGGAGGTAGTTTGCTACAGTGGGAGATTGTCAGGGGTAGTTTGCTACAGTGGGAGATTGTCAGGGGTAGTTTGCTACAGTGGGAGATTGTCAGGGGTAGTTTGCTACAGTGGGAGATTGTCAGGGGTAGTTTGCTACAGTGGGAGATTGTCAGGGGTAGTTTGCTACAGTGGAAGATTGTCAGGAGGTAGTTTGCTACAGTGGGAGATTGTCAGGGGGTAGTTTGCTACAGTGGGAGATTGTCAGGGGGGTAGTTTGCTTTAGTGGGAGATTGTCAGGGTAGTTTGCTACAGTGGGAGATTGTCAGGGGTAGTTTGCTACAGTGGGAGACTGTCAGGGGTAGTTTGCTACAGTGGGAGATTGTCAGGTAGTTTGCTTCAGTGGGAGATTGTCAGGAGGTAGTTTGCTACAGTGGGAGATTGTCACGAGGTAGTTTGCTACAGTGGGAGATTGTCAGGAGGTAGTTTGCTACAGTGGGAGATTGTCAGGGTAGTTTAACAGTTAAATATACTAGGGAAATTAGGTAGATACAGAGGATTATTGGGTCTGGTAACGTGTATAATAACAGAGGTGAGAACCAAAGGTGGGGCCCATGAACTGAGGCTCAG
>WNGS01161786.1:8436-20366 GCA_020271785.1 Procambarus virginalis | reverse complement strand
GGTTCAACCAGTACTCAACAAATACTGGAGAAAAAGATACGGAAGGAAATGCAGAATAGAACCAGTGTGCAGGGAGTAGATGTCCATAGGCAACAGTCAGAGAACACATGTCTGAACATCAGAGGTCCACGGCCTGTTCAACACCACCCTCCCAAGCAAAGCATTAGAAATAGTGCCGGGAGAACAGAGGTGGACGTCTTCAAGAAGTATCAGTTCTTACAAGAAGTACCGGACCAACCAGAATTGTAGTGGATATGGGTGGGCCTACGGGCCGCTCCAGCAACAGCCGCTTGGACCACGGTATCACAAAGTCCAGCCTGGCTCAGGCCGGGGCTTGGGTAAGTAGAACATCTGAAACCCTCTCCAGGTATCATCCAGGGTATGACCCAGGTACTTGATAAACACTTCCAAATGAGTACCTGATCAACCAGGCTGTGAATTATACAGTCAGTCTGCGAGCTGCCGCGTCCAACAGCCTGGTTGACCAGACGACCAACCGGGAGGCCCTGGTCGGAGACCGGGCCGCGGGGCCTTTAATCCCCGGAACCCTACAAGGTAGGTAGGCCTATATTTAGAGGAGAAAGCCTTGGGTTCTTTCAAATCTTAATGAGTTTATACGTTATATATATAGATTATATATAGATATTATAGATATATACCCTATATATATATATATATATAGTATATATATATTGATACTTGTTAGGGCTAACTATCGAGGTATAGGCTGTTGGGGCTGTAGTTCTTGGGCCCGCCTATAGGATTTCAGGCCACAATTGTCTCGCGCCCCGTGCACCTATTTTATTGCTAGGTGAAGAGAGGCATCAGGTGGAAAGACACTTGGTCCAATTGTTTCCGTAGGGCGTGCCGTTGGGTTTTCGTGTGCGGATTAGCTCGAGGCCTTTCCGGCAGGTTAATTAACTGCCTACTTGACTGGCTGGTTAACTGTTTGCCTGATTGGTAAACTGACACGCTCGGCAGATGGTAACTGATTGGCTGGACACCTTGAGCAGGGTGTGATGGCAGGTTTGAGCAGGGTCTGACTGTGACGGTTGCTAACTGTGACTGGCTGGTCGGAGACTAATCTAGAGAAGGCCGCAGTCATAAACTTGACTCTGGACAAGACTCTCCCATTTGGGCCCCTTTTCCAGAAGTTTCTGCCCTCCCTCTGACTCCTCTGTTCCTTTTTTTTTTTTTAACTAAGATTAGGATCCATATGGGCCGTCAAATGACGCGCCAAGTGAAACTGCAAGCAAGAGCTGTTATCCTACCTCAGCCCATCTGATGCCTGCTCCTAGAGACTCATTTTTTTCATGAGGCATTTTTTTGCATCTGTAGGAATCAAACTATTCATTAAAGATATTAAGAATTAATCTCTTGACGAACACTTCATCTCTCTCGATCTCTCTCTCTCATCGCCTACTATCTCTCTCAATCGCTCTCTCTCTCTCCTTCTATCTCTCTCTCTCCTCTCTCTCTCTCTCTCTCTCGCTCCTTTATATAATTCTCTCGTTTGTTCGTTACGATCTACAGAGAGAGAGAGTTCAGTACCTGGTTGATACCTGTTGATGGGGTTTGGGAGTTCTTCTACTCCCAAGCCCGGCCCGAGGCCAGGCTCGACTTGTGAGAGTTTGATCCACCAGGCTGTTGCTTGGAGCGGCCCGCCAGAGCCACATACCCACCACAGCCCGGCTGATCCGGGACTTCTCTTAGGAAACAGTCCAGTTTTCTCTTGAAGATGTCCACGGTTGTTCGGCAATATTTCTTATAGTCGCTGGGAGGGTTGAACAACCGCGGACCTCTGATGTTTATACAGTGTTCTCTGATTGTGCCTATGGCACCTCTGCTCTTCACTGGTTCAATCTTGCATTTTCTTCCATATCGTTCACTCCAGTACGTTGTTATTTTACTGTGTAGATTTGGGACCTGGCCCTCCAGTATTTTCCACGTGTATATTATTTGGTATCTCTCTCGTCTCCTTCTAGAGAGTACATTTGGAGAGCTTTGAGACGATCCCAATAATTTAGGTGTTTTATCTCGTCTATGCGTGCCGTATATGTTCTCTGTATTCCCTCTATTTCAGCAATCTCTCCTGCTCTGAAGGGGGAAGTGAGTACTGAGCAGTATTCGAGACGGGACAACACAAGTGACTTGAAGAGTACAACCATTGTGATGGGATCCCTGGATTTGAAAGTTCTCGTAATCCATCCGATCATTTTCTGGCTGATGCGATATTGCTTGGTTATGCTCCCTAAACGTTAGATCGTCGGACATCATTATTCCAAATCCTTGACATGCTGTTTTTCTACTATGGGAAGATTGATTGTGTTTTGTACCCTGTATTATGTTTCAGATCCTCATTTTTGCCGTACCTGAGTACCTGAAATTATCACTGTTAAACATCATATTATTTCTGCTGCCCAATCGAAAACTTTGTTGACATCTGTTTGTAGTTTTCAATGTCTTCAGCAGAGGTAATTTTCATGCTGATTTTTGTGTCATCTGCGAAGGATGACACGAAGCTGTGACGTGTATTTTTGTCTATATCAGATATGAGAATAAGGAACAGTAGCGGTGCAAGGACTGTACCTTGAGGTACAGAGCTTTTAACATCGCTTGGACTCGATTTTATCTGATTGACTGTTACTCTTTGTGTTCTGTTCGACAGGAAATTGAGTATCCAGCGTCCTACTTTTCCAGTTATTCCATTGACCTCATTTTGTGAGCTATCCCCATGGTCACATTTGTCGAAAGCCTTTGCAAAGTCTGTGTATACAACATCTGCATTTTGCTTTTCTTCTAGGGCTTCTGTGATTTTGTCATAGTGGTTGAGTAACTGTGACAGACAGGATCTTCCCGCTCTAATCCATGTTGTCCTGGATTGTGCAATTCATTGTTTTCCATAAAACTAGAAATTTGATTCCTAATCACTCTTTCAAACACTTTTATTATGTGTGATGTTAGTGCAACTGGCCTATAATTTTTTGCCAAGGCTTTACTCCCCCCTTGTGCAACGGAGCTATATCTGCAGATTTAAGTGCTGCTGGTATCTCCCCTGTATCCAGGCTCTTTCTCCATATTACGCTGAGTGCTCTCGCTACTGGTACTTTACATTTCTTTATGAATATTGAATTCCATGAGTCAGGCCCAGGGGCTGAGTGCATGGGCATATTGTCAATTTCTCTTTCAAAGTCTTCCGAGTTTGTGGTAATATCCGTTATATTATCTGCAGCTTGAATGTCATTCATAAAGAAGCTGTCTGGGTCATCAACTTTCATGTTGTTAATTGGTGTGCTAAACATAGCCTCATACTGGCTTCTTAGAATTTCACTAATCTCTTTGTTGTCCTCTGTGTACGTACCTTCATTTGTAATTAACGGTCCAATACTGGTCGAGGTTTTGGATTTTGATTTAGCGTATGTGAAAAAATATTTCGGATTTTTCCTTATCTCTTGTATAGCTCTCTGTTCCAATTCCATTTCCTCAGACTCATATGATCGCTTCAACGTTTGTTCGATTTCTTCGATCTCCCTGCTTAGGCTTATTTCCTTGCTTGTGATAGTTGTGTCTGCCGAAGCATTTCCGTATTTTTTTCCTTCTCCTGTACAGTCGTCTGCGTTCTCTTTCTAGAGTGTTCCTCTTTCTGCCCCTCCTCACCGGCACGTGCTTCAAGCAGACCTTGTAAGCTTCAGCTGTCAGTTGAGCTATTCCCTGTGTGGGAGTTTTGTCGCTTAAGACCGTCTCCCATTGAATGGTTGAAAGGTCTACATTTATTTTTTCCCAGTCAATCCTCTTATTGTTGAAATTGAATTGATTGAATATTCCTTCTCGCTTGTTGGGTCTCTTAGATCTACTACCGTTATTTATGCTAGTTCGCACTTCAATGAGCTTATGGTCTGAGTATGAAGTATCTGAGATTGTTATGTCTCTGATTAGTTCATCATTGTTTGTGAATAACAAGTCTAGTGTGTTTTCGTTCCTAGTTGGTTCTGTAATCTGTTGATTGAGCGAGAATTTGTCACAGAATCTCAAAAGTTCTCTGACCTGTGGCTGGTTATTTCCCGGGTCATTCCCTGCTATGATATTTGTGTTTGCCATTCTCCATCTTAGACTCGGTAAATTGAAATCTCCAAGGAAGATAATATCTGGAGCTGGGTTTGCTAGGTCATCAAGTATGTTCTCTATTTTGTGCATCTGCTCTGTGAATTCCTCAACCGTTGTATCTGGCGGTTTATATATTAAAATAATAATTAGGTTTAGTTTCTCTACCTTAATTCCAAGTACCTCTACCACCTCATTAGTTGAGTTTAGTAGTTCTGTGCATACCAGGTCCTCTTTAATATACAGACCTACTCCCCCATTTGACCTAGTTTTTCTATCACATCTGTATAAATTATAATTTGGAATCCAGATTTCACCATCCATGTATCTTTTGTATGAGTTTCCGTGAATGCCCAATATGGAGTTTGACTCTAATAGGAGACCATTTATGAACTTGACTTTATTTCTTGACTTTGGCTTTAGACCTTGAATGTTTGCAAAAATGAATGATTGTCCATATTGTGTGTCACTTCTGGAAGGTTTTGGTGGTTCTCCCTCCTCTCTACCCTGACCCAGGGTGTGTTGTTGTGGCAATGGTTTGTCCAGTTTTGGAAGTGATATTGGGGAGTGTGGTAGTCTCTGTGTAGTTGGGGGGTGTAGTATGTGTGGGCTTGATGACGAAATGTAGTCCAGTCTCGGGCATTCCCCCTCTCCATCCGTACTCCTGCCACGTTTCTGCCTGTCTGTTTCTCCCTCTGTTTCTGCCTGCCTCTAAAAAATGTTCAGGGCTATTATATTGGACTTCCTCTCTTATATAGCGCTGTGTACCTCTGACGTGGAAATCGGGGCAATGAAGATCGTAGCATTTCCTCTCATTAACTGAGAGTTTGCATAGCTTAGGGTGAAAATATCTACACTCAGTATCAAAACGACATCTGCCTTTCCCTAACCAGTTCCGGCATTTCTGTGGGTGCATGAATGAGCATTCCGTGCCTCTGGGCCCATATCTGCACTGTCCTTTTGCATAATACCTGCAAATATTTTCATCTGTGATTGCATTATTCTTGTTTGTATCCGTGTACGACTTGGCTACCTCTGTGATTTTTGTTGAGCCCTGACTGGCAGCGGCAGCGCCTGACTGACTGAGTAGCCTTGACTGGCGGCGTCGTTCAGTAGCCGTGACTAGCGGCGTCGTTCAGTAGCCTTGACTAGTGCCGTCGTTCAGTAGCCGTGACTGGCGGCGTCGTTCAGTAGCCTTGACTGGCGGCGTCGTTCAGTAGCCGTGACTAGCAGCGTCGTTCAGTAGCCTTGACTGGCGGCGTCGTTCAGTAGCCTTGACTAGTAGCGTCGTTCAGTAGCCTTGACTAGTGCCGTCGTTCAGTAGCCTTGACTGGCGGCGTCGTTCAGTAGCCGTGACTGGCGGCGTCGTTCAGTAGCCGTGACTGGCGGCGTCGTTCAGTAGCCGTGACTAGCGGCGTCGTTCAGTAGCCGTGACTAGCGGCGTCGTTCAGTAGCCTTGACTGGCGGCGTCGTTCAGTAGCCGTGACTAGCGGCGTCGTTCAGTAGCCGTGACTGGCGGCGTCGTTCAGTAGCCTTGACTGGCGGCGTCGTTCAGTAGCCGTGACTGGCGGCGTCGTTCAGTAGCCTTGACTGGCGGCGTCGTTCAGTAGCCGTGACTGGCGGCGTCGTTCAGTAGCCGTGACTGGCGGCGTCGTTCAGTAGCCTTGACTGGCGGCATCGTTCAGTAGGCTTGACTGGCGGCATCGTTCAGTAGCCTTGACTGGCTGCGTCGTTCAGTAGCCTTGACTGGCTGCGTCGTTCAGTAGCCTTGACTAGCGGCCTCGTTCAGTAGCCTTGACTGGCGGCATCGTTCAGTAGCCTTGACTGGCTGCGTCGTTCAGTAGCCTTGACTGGTGTCGTTCAGTAGCCGTGACTGGCGGCGTCGTTCAGTAGCCTTGACTGGCGGCGTCGTTCAGTAGCCGTGACTAGCGGCGTCGTTCAGTTGCCGTGACTGGCGGCGTCGTTCAGTAGCCGTGACTGGCGGCGTCGTTCAGTAGCCTTGACTGGCGGCGTCGTTCAGTAGCCGTGACTAGCGGCGTCGTTCAGTAGCCTTGACTGGCGGCGTCGTTCAGTAGCCTTGACTGGCGGCGTCGTTCAGTAGCCGTGACTGGCGGCGTCGTTCAGTAGCCTTGACTGGCGGCGTCGTTCAGTAGCCGTGACTAGCGGCGTCGTTCAGTAGCCGTGACTGGCGGCGTCGTTCAGTAGCCGTGACTGGCGGCGTCGTTCAGTAGCCTTGACTGGCGGCATCGTTCAGTAGCCTTGACTGGCGGCATCGTTCAGTAGCCTTGACTGGCTGCGTCGTTCAGTAGCCTTGACTGGCTGCGTCGTTCAGTAGCCTTGACTAGCGGCCTCGTTCAGTAGCCTTGACTGGCTGCGTCGTTCAGTAGCCGTGACTGGCGGCCTCGTTCAGTAGCCTTGACTGGCGGCATCGTTCAGTAGCCTTGACTGGCTGCGTCGTTCAGTAGCCTTGCCTGGCGGTGTCGTTCAGTAGCCGTGACTGGCGGCCTCGTTCAGTAGCCTTGACTGGCGGCATCGTTCAGTAGCCTTGACTGGCTGCGTCGTTCAGTAGCCTTGACTGGCGGTGTCGTTCAGTAGCCTTGACTGGCGGTGTCGTTCAGTAGCCTTGACTGGCTGCGTCGTTCAGTAGCCGTGACTGGCGGTGTCGTTCAGTAGCCGTGACTGGCGGCCTCGTTCAGTAGCCTTGACTGGCGGCATCGTTCAGTAGCCTTGACTGGCTGCGTCGTTCAGTAGCCTTGACTGGCGGTGTCGTTCAGTAGCCTTGACTGGCGGTGTCGTTCAGTAGCCTTGACTGGCGGCATCGTTCAGTAGCCTTGACTGGCTGCGTCGTTCAGTAGCCTTGACTGGCTGCGTCGTTCAGTAGCCGTGACTGGCGGTGTCGTTCAGTAGCCGTGACTGGCGGCCTCGTTCAGTAGCCTTGACTGGCGGCATCGTTCAGTAGCCTTGACTGGCTGCGTCGTTCAGTAGCCTTGACTGGCGGTGTCGTTCAGTAGCCTTGACTGGCGGTGTCGTTCAGTAGCCTTGACTGGCTGCGTCGTTCAGTAGCCTTGACTGGCTGCGTCGTTCAGTAGCCTTGACTGGTGTCGTTCAGTAGCCGTGACTGGCGGCGTCGTTCAGTAGCCTTGACTGGCGGCGTCGTTCAGTAGCCGTGACTGGCGGCGTCGTTCAGTAGCCGTGACTGGCGGCGTCGTTCAGTAGCCGTGACTGGCGGCGTCGTTCAGTAGCCGTGACTGGCGGCGTCGTTCAGTAGCCGTGACTGGCGGCGTCGTTCAGTAGCCGTGACTGGCGGCGTCATTCAGTAGCCGTGACTGGCGGCGTCGTTCAGTAGCCTTGACTGGCGGCGTCGTTCAGTAGCCTTGACTGGCGGCGTCGTTCAGTAGCCTTGACTGGCGGCGTCGTTCAGTAGCCTTGACTGGCGGCGTCGTTCAGTAGCCTTGACTGGCGGTGTCGTTCAGTAGCCTTGACTGGCGGCGTCGTTCAGTAGCCTTGACTGGCGGTGTCGTTCAGTAGCCTTGACTGGCGGTGTCGTTCAGTAGCCGTGACTGGCGGTGTCGTTCAGTAGCCTTGACTGGCGGTGTCGTTCAGTAGCCTTGACTGGCGGCGTCGTTCAGTAGCCTTGACTGGCGGCGTCGTTCAGTAGCCTTGACTGGCGGTGTCGTTCAGTAGCCTTGACTGGCGGCGTCGTTCAGTAGCCTTGACTGGCGGCGTCGTTCAGTAGCCGTGACTGGCGGCGTCGTTCAGTAGCCTTGACTGGCTGGAGGTCTGTGCGGTGCAAGTGTGTTATTAAGGAAGTCTCAGCCGGTGGCTGAGCGGACAGAACACTGGACGCGTGATCCTGTGGTCCCGGGTTCGATCCCGGGCGCCGGCGAGAAACAATGGGCAGAGTTTTTTTTCACCCTGATGAGCTGTTACCTAGCAGTAAATAGGCACCTGGGAGTTAATCAGCTGTCACGGGGCTGCTCCCTGAGGGTGGAGGCCTGGTCGAGGACCGGGCCGCGGGGACACTAAGCCCCGAAATCATCTTAAGATAACCTCCCTTCTTGACAGTAGCGCCCCCGTCCCACCCGTCCTCTCCCACGTGAAGGGACGGGGCCCCAGCAACGGGGCCCAGCAACGGGCCCCACAACGGGCCCCAGCAACGGTTCTGTTTCTGTCTATTGTCGACAGTGGGAAGGAGACTTTGATTTTATTTGGGATTTAATTATATCCAGTCATGGAAATACTTTTTTTATCCATTCTCGTCCTGTGTGCTCTAAACTGTGGAGCTGTGTGCTCTAAACTGTGGAGCTGTGTGCTCTAAACCTTTCATAGTCCGGTGCACTCTAAACTGTTTACACACACTAAAGTTCAACCCGAGTAAATGTAAGGTAATGAAACTAGACAGTGGAAACAGAAGGCCAGACTCAGGATACAGAATAGGAGATGAAATACTTCATGAAACAGACAGAGAGAAAGATCTAGGAGTTGATATCACACCAAACCTGTCTCCTGAGCCCACATAAATGGAATAACATCTGCGGCGTATGCGAGGCTGGCTAACATCAGAACAGCGTTCAGGAACCTGTGTAAGGAATCATTCAGAACCTTGTACACAACATATGTAAGACCAATCCTGGAGTATGCGGCCCCAGCATGGAGCCCGTACCTTGTCAAGCACAAGACGAAGCTGGAAAAAGTTCAGAGGTATGCCACTAGACTAGTCCCAGAACTATGAGGCATGAGTTACGAGGAAAGGCTGCGGGAAATGCACCTCACGACTCTGGAAGACAGAAGAGTAAGGGGAGACATGATCAATACCTACAAAATTTTCAGAGGAATTGGCAGAGTAGATAAAGATAAACTGTTTAATAGGGTGGTACGCGAACAAGGGGACACAGGTGGCGATTGAGTACCACATGAGCCACAGGGACGTTAGAAAGAACGTTTTCAGTGTCAGAGTAGTTAACAGGTGGAATGCATTAGGCAGTGATGTGGTGGAGGCTGACTCCATACACAGTTTAAATGTAGATATGATAGAGCCCAATAGGCTCAGGAACCTGTACACCAGTTGATTGACAGTTGAGAGGCGGGAACAAGAGCCAGAGCTCAACCCCCGTAAGCTCAACTAGGTGAGTACCCTTCAGGTGTCACTGTGGCTCTTGCTGCCTCTCACAGCTCCACCGTGCGTGCGACACACACACACACACACACACACACACACACACACACACACACACACACCACACACACACACACACACACACACTCACTCACCACTCACTCACTCACTCACTCACTCACTCCACTATATATATCACATGTTTATATGGCACCGATTCCTATTAAGTATCTGCGGCACGACTGTGAAACTGATCTCTGTCTTAATTGATAGATGTGTCATCTGTATACACGTGTCTCAGTGATAGATGTGTCATCTGTATACACAGTGTCTCAGTGATAGATGTGTCATCTGAATACACGGTGTCTCAGTGATAGATGTGTCATCTATATACACGGTGTCTCAGTGATAGATGTGTCATCTATATACACAGTGTCTCAGTGATAGATGTGTCATCTTATACACGGTGTCTCAGTGATAGATGTGTCATCTATATACAGTGTCTCAGTGATAGATGTGTCATCTATATACACGGTGTCTCAGTGATAATGTGTCATCTGAATACCCGGATAGGGCCTCGTAGGGCCAGTAGGCCTATGGTGTGGTCGTTACTGTAATCTGGTAGAAGAACGACATAGTTCACACTATTTAGGTAATTAGTCTAGTTTGTCATTATTTTTTTTAGGTAATTAATCTGCTTTATTTTCTTAGTTTGGTTTAGGTAATTATTTTATTTTAGCATCGAAGTAGTTAAGGATATTATATTTTCTTTGGGTTCAAATTTGCACCAGCACCTCACCCTGGCCAAGCTGAGGCAGGGTGAGGGGCCCCAGCACCTCACCCTGGCCAAGCTGAGGCAGGGTGAGGGGCCCAGCACCTCACCCTGGCCAAGCTGAGGCAGGGTGAGGGGCCCAGCACCTCACCCTGGCCAAGCAGAGGCAGGGTGAGGGGCCCCAACACCTCACCCTGACCAAGCTGAGCAGGGCGAGGCCCCCAGCACCTCACCCTGGCCAAGCTGAGGCAGGGTGAGGGCCCAGCACCTCACCCTGGCCAAGCTGAGGCAGGGTGAGGGCCCCCAGCACCTCACCCTGGCCAAGCTGAGGCAGGGTGAGGGCCCCAGCACTCACCCTGGCCAAGCTGAGGCAGGGTGAGGGCCCCAGCACCTCACCCTGGCCAAGCTGAGGCAGGGTGAGGGCCCCAGCACCTCACCCTGGCCAAGCTGAGGCAGGGTGAGGGCCCCAGCACCTCACCCTGGCCAAGCTGAGGCAGGGTGAGGGCCCCCAGCACCTCACCCTGGCCAAGCTGAGGCAGGGTGAGGGCCCCAGCACCTCACCCTGGCCAAGCTGAGGCAGGGTGAGGGCCCCAGCACCTCACCCTGGCCAAGCTGAGGCAGGGTGAGGGCCCCCAGCACCTCACCCTGGCCAAGCAGAGGCAGGGTGAGGGGCCCCAACACCTCACCCTGACCAAGCTGAGGCAGGGTGAGGGGCCCCAGCACCTCACCCTGACCAAGCTGAGGCAGGGTGAGGGCCCCAGCACCTCACCCTGACCAAGCTGAGGCAGGGCGAGGGGCCCAGCACCTCACCCTGACCAAGCTGAGGCAGGGCGAGGGCCCCAGCACCTCACCCTGACCAAGCTGAGGCAGGGCGAGGGCCCCAGCACCTCACCCTGACCAAGCTGAGGCAGGGTGAGGGGCCCAGCACCTCACCCTGACCAAGCTGAGGCAGGGTGAGGGGCCCCAGCACCTCACCCTGACCAAGCCCCTTCCTTCCCTGGGGTTCTGTACTGTCGTCGGTGAATGTCTTCCGGGCACAGATCATCTTACGGCTGTGTGCTCTAGTATTGACACAAAGTTTTACGGGCTATTCATGCCCGTGCCACCTCTCGGGTGGTTTAATCTTCATCAATCGACACTTATTTCCTGGAACTCTTGAATCATCTTCAACACGCATTTTACTACACTGTAAACTGATTATTAACTTCATCGACTATGACAATGAAAATAATTGCGTTTTAGGGAGCGTCCGTAGTCCCTGCCTCCAACGATCTATGTCATCCATCAACCATTATCAGAGTCGATTGTCGACTTGAATTGGGAGCCGGTCGGCCGAGCGGACAGCACGCTGGACTTGTGATCCTGTGGTCCTGGGTTCGATCCAGGCGCCGGCGAGAAACAATGGGCAGAGTTTCTTTCACCCTATGCCCCTGTTACCTAGCAGTAAAATAGGTACCTGGGTGTTAGTCAGCTGTCACGGGCTGCTTCCTGGGGGTGGAAGCCTGGTCGAGGACCGGGCCGCGGGGCACTAAAAAGCCCCGAAATCATCTCAAGATAACCTCAAGGACGGACCGAACGTCGTCATCTTCTGGTGTGAGATTCATATCATATCTTCAGCCTCGTTATTGTGACTCGTCTGCAGTTTGGTGATAGCCTGATTAACGAGCTGTTTGCTAGCACCTGCCCAGCGGACACACACTATCCGGACATCCCCTTTACCTGTACCTTGCTTTGGGTTTGATTTCGGGGAATCAACGTCCTCGCGGCCCGGTGATTCCACCAGGCTCGTTTGGATTGATGGTCTGCGTTAACGATGCTGTTGGACGCGGCTGACAGGTCGAGTCCTGACGTATGTATCACAACCTGGTTAATCAGGTATCCTTTGGAGGTTGTTTTATCAATTTTTTTTTTACTGTGGCTCATTGAAAGATCCAATTTACA
>WNGS01161785.1:467-23776 GCA_020271785.1 Procambarus virginalis | reverse complement strand
AGTCAAGGCTACTGAACGACGCCGCTAGTCACGGCTACTGAACGACGCCGCTAGTCAAGGCTACTGAACGACGCCGCCATTCAAGGCTACTGAACGACGCCAGTCAAGGCTACTGAACGACGCCAGTCAAGGCTACTGAACGACGGCGCTAGTCAAGGCTACTGAACGACGCCGCTAGTCAAGGCTACTGAACGACGCCGCTAGTCAAGCTCTGAACGACGCCGCTAGTCAAGGCTACTGAACGACGCCAGTCAAGGCTACTGAACGACGCTAGTCAAGCTACTGAACGACGCTAGTCAGGCTACTGAACGACGCCGCTAGTCAAGGCTACTGAACGACGGCACTAGTCAAGGGTACTGAACGACGCCAGTCAAGGGTACTGAACGACGCCTAGTCAGGCTACTGAACGACGCTAGTCAAGGCTACTGAACGACGCTAGTCAAGGCTACTGAACGACGCCGCTAGTCAAGGCTACTGAACGACGCCGCTAGTCAAGGCTACTGAACGACGCCGCTAGTCAAGGCTACTGAACGACGCCGCTAGTCAAGGCTACTGAACGACGCCGCTAGTCAAGGCTACTGAACGACGCCAGTCAAGGTACTGAACGACGCAGTCAAGGCTACTGAACGACGACGCCTAGTCAAGGCTACTGAACGACGCCGCTAGTCAAGGCTACTGAACGACGCCGCTAGTCAAGGCTACTGACGACGCCGCTAGTCAAGGCTACTGAACGACGCCGCTAGTCAAGGCTACTGAACGACGCCGCTATCAAGGCTACTGAACGACGCCGCTAGTCAAGCTACTGAACGACGCCGCTAGTCAAGCTACTGAACGACGCCGCTAGTCACGGCTACTGAACGACGCCGCTAGTCACGGCTACTGAACGACGCCGCTAGTCAAGGCTACTGAACGACGCCGCTAGTCACGGCTACTGAACGACGCCGCTAGTCAAGGCTACTGAACGACGCCGCTAGTCAGGCTACTGAACGACGCCGCTAATCAAGGCTACTGAACGACGCCGCTAGTCAATGCTACTGAACGACGCCGCTAGTCACGGCTACTGAACGACGCCGCTATCAAGCTACTGAACGACGCCGCTAATCAATGCAACTGAACGACGCCGCTAATCAAGGCTACTGAACGACGCCGCTAATCAATGCTACTGAACGACGCCGCTAATCAATGCAACTGAACGACACCGCTAATCACGCTACTGAACGACGCCGCTAGTCAAGGCTACTGAACGACGCCGCTAGTCAAGGCTACTGAACGACGCCGCTAGTCAAGGCTACTGAACGACGCCGCTAATCAATGCTACTGAACGACGCCGCTAGTCACGGCTACTGAACGACGCCGTTAATCAAGGCTACTGAACGACGCCGTTAATCAAGGCTACTGAACGACGCCGTTAATCAAGGCTACTGAACGACGCCGCTAATCAAGGCTACTGAACGACGCCGCTAATCAAGGCTACTGAACGACGCCGCTAGTCACGGCTACAGAACGACGCTGCTAGTCACGGCTACTGAACGACGCCGCCAGTCAAGGCTACTTACTGAACGACGCCGCCAGTCAAGGCTACTTACTGAACGACGCCGCCAGTCAAGGCTACTTACTGAACTACGCCGCCAGTCAAGGCTACTGAACGACGCCGCCAGTCAAGGCTAATTACTGAACAACGCCGCCAGTCAAGGCTTCTGAACGACGCCGCCAGTCAAGGCTACTGAACGACGCCGCTAGTCACGGCTACTGAACGACGCCGCTAGTCAAGGCTACTGAACGACGCCGCTAGTCAAGGCTACTGAACGACGCCGCTAGTCAAGGCTACTGAACGACGCCGCTAGTCACGGCTACTGAACGACGCCGCTAGTCACGGCCACTGAACGACGCCGCTAGTCAAGGCTACTGAACGACGCCGCTAGTCACGGCTACTGAACGACGCCGCTAGTCAAGGCTCCTGAACGACGACGCCAGTCAAGGGTATTGAACGACGCCAGTCAAGGCTACTGAACGACGCCAGTCAAGGCTACTGAACGACGGCACTAGTCAAGACTACTGAACGACGCCGCTAGTCACGGCTACTGAACGACGCCGCTAGTCAAGGCTCTTGAACGACGCCGCCAGTCAAGGGTATTGAACGACGCCAGTCAAGGGTACTGAACGACGCTAGTCAAGGCTACTGAACGACGCTAGTCAAGGCTACTGAACGACGCCGCTAGTCAAGGCTCTGAACGACGCCGCCAGTCAAGGGTATTGAACGACGCCAGTCAAGGGTACTGAACGACGCTAGTCAAGGCTACTGAACGACGCCGCTAGTCAAGGGTACTGAACGACGCCGCTAGTCAAGGCTACTGAACGACGCCGCTAGTCAAGGCTACTGAACGACGCCGCTAGTCAAGGCTACTGAACGACGCCGCTAGTCAAGGCTACTGAACGACGCCGCTAGTCAAGGCTACTGAACGACGCCGTTAGTCAAGGGTACTGAACGATGCCAGTCAAGGCTACTGAACGACGCCGCTAGTCACGGCTACTGAACGACGCCGCTAGTCACGGCTACTGAACGACGCCGCTAGTCACGGCTACTGAACGACGCCGCCAGTCACGGCTACTGAACGACGCCGCCAGTCACGGCTACTGAACGACGCCGCCAGTCAAGGCTACTGAACGACGCCGCCAGTCACGGCTACTGAACGACGCCGCCAGTCACGGCTACTGAACGACGCCGCCAGTCACGGCACTGAACGACGCCGCTAGTCACGGCTACTGAACGACGCCGCCAGTCAAGGCTACTGAACGACGCCGCCAGTCACGGCTACTGAACGACGCCGCCAGTCACGGCTACTGAACGACGCCGCCAGTCACGGCTACTGAACGACGCCGCCAGTCACGGCTACTGAACGACGCCGCCAGTCACAGCTACTGAACGACGCCGCTAGTCACGGCTACTGAACGACGCCGCCAGTCAAGGCTACTGAACGACGCAGCCAGTCAAGGCTACTGAACGACGCCGCCAGTCACGGCTACTGAACGACGCCGCTAGTCACGGCTACTGAACGACGCCGCTAGTCACGGCTACTAACGACGCCGCCAGTCACGGCTACTGAACGACGCCGCCAGTCAAGGCTACTGAACGACGCCGCCAGTCACGGCTACTGAACGACGCCGCCAGTCAAGGCTACTGAACGACGCCGCCAGTCATGGCTACTGAACGACGCCGCTAGTCACGGCTACTGAACGACGCCGCCAGTCAAGGCTACTGAACGACGCCGTCAGTCACGGCTACTGAACGACGCCGCCAGTCACGGCTACTGAACGACGCCGCTAATCAATGCTACTGAACGACGCCGCTAATCAATGCTACTGAACGACGCCGCTAATCAATGCTACTGAACGACGCTGCCAGTCACGGCTACTGAACGACGCCGCTAATCAATGCTACTGAACGACGCCGCCAGTCACGGCTACTGAACGACGCCGCCAGTCACGGCTACTGAACGACGCCGCCAGTCAAGGCTACTGAACGACGCCGCCAGTCACGGCTACTGAACGACGCCGCCAGTCACGGCTACTGAACGACGCCGCCAGTCACGGCTACTGAACGACGCCGCCAGTCACGGCTACTGAACGACGCCGCCAGTCACGGCAACTGAACGACGCCGCTAGTCACGGCTACTGAACGACGCCGCCAGTCAAGGCTACTGAACGACGCCGCCAGTCACGGCTACTGAACGACGCCGCTTCGACGCCGCTATTATCTTCCTTGGAGATTTCAATTTACCGAGTCTAAGATGGAGAATGGCAAACACAATATCATAGCAGGGAACGACCCGGGAAATAACCAGCCACAGGTCAGAGAACTTTTGAGATTCTGTGACAAATTCTCGCTCAATCAACAGATTACAGAACCAACTAGGAACGAAAACACACTAGACTTGTTATTCACAACAATGATGAACTAATCAGAGACATAACAATCTCAGATACTTCATACTCAGACCATAAGCTCATTGAAGTGCGAACTAGCATAAATAACGGTAGTAGATCTAAGAGACCCAACAAGCGAGAAGGAATATTCAATCAATTCAATTTCAACAATAAGAGGATTGACTGGGAAAAAATAAATGTAGACCTTTCAACCATTCAATGGGAGACGGTCTTAAGCGACAAAACTCCCACACAGGGAATAGCTCAACTGACAGCTGAAGCTTACAAGGTCTGCTTGAAGCACGTGCCGGTGAGGAGGGGCAGAAAGAGGAACACTCTAGAAAGAGAACGCAGACGACTGTACAGGAGAAGGAAAAAATACGGAAATGCTTCGGCAGACACAACTATCACAAGCAAGGAAAATAAGCCTAAGCAGGGAGATCGAAGAAATCGAACAAACGTTGAAGCGATCATATGAGTCTGAGGAAATGGAATTGGAACAGAGAGCTATACAAGAGATAAGGAAAAATCCGAAATATTTTTTCACATACGCTAAATCAAAATCCAAAACCTCGACCAGTATTGGACCGTTAATTACAAATGAAGGTACGTACACAGAGGACAACAAAGAGATTAGTGAAATTCTAAGAAGCCAGTATGAGGCTATGTTTAGCACACCAATTAACAACATGAAAGTTGATGACCCAGACAGCTTCTTTATGAATGACATTCAAGCTGCAGATAATATAACGGATATTACCACAAACTCGGAAGACTTTGAAAGAGAAATTGACAATATGCCCATGCACTCAGCCCCTGGGCCTGACTCATGGAATTCAATATTCATAAAGAATGTAAAGTACCAGTAGCGAGAGCACTCAGCGTAATATGGAGAAAGAGCCTGGATACAGGGGAGATACCAGCAGCACTTAAATCTGCAGATATAGCTCCGTTGCACAAGGGGGGGAGTAAAGCCTTGGCAAAAATTATAGGCCAGTTGCACTAACATCACACATAATAAAAGTGTTTGAAAGAGTGATTAGGAATCAAATTTCTAGTTTTATGGAAAACAATGAATTGCACAATCCAGGACAACATGGATTTAGAGCGGGAAGATCCTGTCTGTCACAGTTACTCAACCACTATGACAAAATCACAGAAGCCCTAGAAGAAAAGCAAAATGCAGATGTTGTATACACAGACTTTGCAAAGGCTTTCGACAAATGTGACCATGGGGTGATAGCTCACAAAATGAGGTCAATGGGAATAACTGGAAAAGTAGGACGCTGGATACTCAATTTCCTGTCGAACAGAACACAAAGAGTAACAGTCAATCAGATAAAATCGAGTCCAAGCGATGTTAAAAGCTCTGTACCTCAAGGTACAGTCCTTGCACCGCTACTGTTCCTTATTCTCATATCTGATATAGACAAAAATACACGTCACAGCTTCGTGTCATCCTTCGCAGATGACACAAAAATCAGCATGAAAATTACCTCTGCTGAAGACATTGAAAAACTACAAACAGATGTCAACAAAGTTTTCGATTGGGCAGCAGAAAATATATGATGTTTAACAGTGATAAATTTCAGGTACTCAGGTACGGCAAAAATGAGGATCTGAAACATAATACAGGGTACAAAACACAATCAAATCTTCCCATAGTAGAAAAACAGCATGTCAAGGATTTGGAATAATGATGTCCGACGATCTAACGTTTAGGGAGCATAACCAAGCAAATATCGCATCAGCCAGAAAAATGATCGGATGGATTACGAGAACTTTCAAATCCAGGGATCCCATCACAATGGTTGTACTCTTCAAGTCACTTGTGTTGTCCCGTCTCGAATACTGCTCAGTACTCACTTCCCCCTTCAGAGCAGGAGAGATTGCTGAAATAGAGGGAATACAGAGAACATATACGGCACGCATAGACGAGATAAACACCTAAATTATTGGGATCGTCTCAAAGCTCTCCAAATGTACTCTCTAGAAAGGAGACGAGAGAGATACCAAATAATATACACGTGGAAAATACTGGAGGGCCAGGTCCCAAATCTACACAGTAAAATAACAACGTACTGGAGTGAACGATATGGAAGAAAATGCAAGATTGAACCAGTGAAGAGCAGAGGTGCCATAGGCACAATCAGAGAACACTGTATAAACATCAGAGGTCCGCGGTTGTTCAACGTCCTCCCAGCGACTATAAGAAATATTGCCGGAACAACCGTGGACATCTTCAAGAGAAAACTGGACTGTTTCCTAAGAGAAGTCCCGGATCAGCCGGGCTGTGGTGGGTATGTGGCTCTGCGGGCCGCTCCAAGCAACAGCCTGGTGGATCAAACTCTCACAAGTCGAGCCTGGCCTCGGGCCGGGCTTGGGGAGTAGAAGAACTCCCAGAACCCCATCAACCAGGTATCAACCAGGTTCCGNCGCCGCCAGTCAAGGCTACTTACTGAACGACGCCGCCAGTCAAGGCTACTTACTGAAAACGACGCCGCTAGTCAAGGCTACTTACTGAACAACGCCGCTAGTCAAGGCTACTTACTGAACAACGCCGCCAGTCAAGGCTACTATGAACAACGCCGCCAGTCAGTCAAGGCTACTTACTGAACGACGCCGCTAGTCAAGGCTACTTACTGAACAACGCCGCCAGTCAAGGTTACTGAACGACGCGCCAGTCAAGGCTACTTACTGAACGACGCCGCTAGTCAAGGCTACTTACTGAACGACGCCGCTGTCAAGGCTACTTACTGAACAACGCCGCTAGTCAGGCTACTTACTGAACAACGCCGCCAGTCAAGGCTACTGAACGACGCCACTAGTCAACGCTACTGAACGACGCCGCTCAGTCACGGCTACTGAACGACGCCGCCAGTCAAGCTACTGAACGACGCCGCCAGTCAAGGCTACTGAACGACGCCGCTAGTCACGGCTACTGAACGACGCCGCTAGTCAAGGCTACTGAACGACGCCGCTAGTCAAGGCTACTGAACGACGCCGCTAGTCACGGCTACTGAACGACGCCGCTAGTCACGGCCACTGAACGACTATAAGAAATAGTGCCGGAACAACCGTGGACATTTTCAAGAGAAACTGGACTGTTTCCTAAGAGAGTCCCGATCAGCCGGGCTGTGGTGGTATGTGGCTCTGCGGGCCGCTCCAAGGCAAGCCTGGTGGATCAACTCTCACAAGTCGAGCCTGGCCTCGGGCCGGGCTGGGGAGTAGAAGAACTCCTAGAACCCCATCAACCAGGTATCAACCAGGTAAGGGTACTGAACGACGCCAGTCAAGGGTACTGAACGACGGCGCTAGTCAAGGCTACTGAACGACGCCGCTAGTCAAGGCTACTGAACGACGCCGCTAGTCAAGGCTACTGAACGACGCCGCTAGTCAAGGCTACTGAACGACGCCGCTAGTCAAGGCTACTGAACGACGCCGCTAGTCAAGGCTACTGAACGACGCCGCTAGTCAAGGCTACTGAACGACGCCGCCAGTCAAGGCTACTGAACGACGCCGCTAGTCAAGGCTACTGAACGACGCCGCTAGTCAAGGCTACTGAACGACGCCGCTAGTCAAGGCTACTGAACGACGCCGCTAGTCAAGGCTACTGAACGACGCCGCTAGTCAAGGCTACTGAACGACGCCGCTAGTCAAGGCTACTGAACGACGCCGCTAGTCAAGGCTACTGAACGACGCCGCTAGTCAAGGCTACTGAACGACGCCGCTAGTCAAGGCTACTGAACGACGCCGCTAGTCAAGGCTACTGAACGACGCCGCTAGTCAAGGCTACTGAACGACGCCGCTAGTCAAGGCTACTGAACGACGCCGCTAGTCAAGGCTACTGAACGACGCCGCTAGTCAAGGCTACTGAACGACGCCGCTAGTCAAGGCTACTGAACGACGCCGCTAGTCAAGGCTACTGAACGACGCCGCTAGTCAAGGCTACTGAACGACGCCGCTAGTCAAGGCTACTGAACGACGCCGCTAGTCAAGGCTACTGAACGACGCCGTTAGTCAAGGCTACTGAACGACGCCAGTCAAGGCTACTGAACGACGGCACTAGTCAAGGCTACTGAACGACGCCGCCAGTCAAGGGTACTGAACGACGCCAGTCAAGGCTACTGAACGACGCCTAGTCAAGGCTACTGAACGACGCCGCTAGTCAAGGGTACTGAACGACGCCAGTCAAGGCTACTGAACGACGGCACTAGTCAAGGCTACTGAACGACGCCGCCAGTCAAGGGTACTGAACGACGCCAGTCAAGGCTACTGAACGACGGCACTAGTCAAGGCTACTGAACGACGCCGTAGTCAAGGCTACTGAACGACGGCACTAGTCAAGGCTACTGAACGACGGCAGTCAAGGCTACTGAACGACGCACTAGTCAAGGGTACTGAACGACGCCGTTAGTCAAGGGTACTGAACGACGCTAGTCAAGGCTACTGAACGACGCCAGTCAAGGCTACTGAACGACGGCACTAGTCAAGGCTACTGAACGACGCCGCTAGTCAAGGCTACTGAACGACGCCACTAGTCAAGGCTACTGAACGACGGCACTAGTCAAGGCTACTGAACGACGCCGTTAGTCAAGGCTACTGAACGACGCCAGTCAAGGCTACTGAACGACGGCACTAGTCAAGGCTACTGAACGACGCCGCCAGTCAAGGGTACTGAACGACGCCAGTCAAGGCTACTGAACGACGCCAGTCAAGGCTACTGAACGACGCCACTAGTCAAGGCTACTGAACGACGCCGCTAGTCAAGGCTACTGAACGACGCCGCTAGTCAAGGCTCTGAACGACGCCGCCAGTCAAGGCTACTGAACGACGCCGCTAGTCAAGGCTACTGAACGACGCCGCTAGTCAAGGCTACTGAACGACGCCGTTAGTCAAGGCTACTGAACGACGCCAGTCAAGGCTACTGAACGACGGCACTAGTCACGGCTACTGAACGACGCCGCTAGTCAAGGCTACTGAACGACGCCAGTCAAGGCTACTGAACGACGGCACTAGTCACGGCTACTGAACGACGCCGCTAGTCACGGCTACTGAACGACGCCGCTAGTCACGGCTACTGAACGACGCCGCTAGTCACGGCTACTGAACGACGCCGCTAGTCACGGCTACTGAACGACGCCGCCAGTCACGGCTACTGAACGACGCCGCCAGTCACGGCTACTGAACGACGCCGCTAGTCAAGGCTACTGAACGACGCCGCTAGTCAAGGCTACTGAACGACGCCGCTAGTCACGGCTACTGAACGACGCCGCTAGTCACGGCTACTGAACGACGCCGCTAATCAAGGCTACTGAACGACGCCGCTAGTCAAGGCTACTGAACGACGCCGCTAGTCACGGCTACTGAACGACGCCGCTAGTCACGGCTACTGAACGACGCCGCTAGTCAAGGCTACTGAACGACGCCGCTAGTCACGGCTACTGAACGACGCCGCTAGTCAAGGCTACTGAACGACGCCGCTAGTCAAGGCTACTGAACGACGCCGCTAATCAATGCTACTGAACGACGCCGCTAATCAAGCAACTGAACGACACCGCTAGTCACGGCTACTGAACGACGCCGCTAGTCAAGGCTACTGAACGACGCCGCTAGTCAAGGCTACTGAACGACGCCGCTAATCAATGCAACTGAACGACGCCGCTAGTCAATGCTACTGAACGACGCCGCAAATCAATGCAACTGAACGACACCGCTAATCACGGCTACTGAACGACGCCGCTAGTCAAGGCTACTGAACGACGCCGCTAGTCAAGGCTACTGAACGACGCCGCTAGTCAAGGCTACTGAACGACGCCGCTAGTCAAGGCTACTGAACGACGCCGCTAGTCAAGGCTACTGAACGACGCCGCTAATCAATGCTACTGAACGACGCCGCTAGTCACGGCTACTGAACGACGCCGTTAATCAAGGCTACTGAACGACGCCGTTAATCAAGGCTACTGAACGACGCCGTTAATCAAGGCTACTGAACGACGCCGCTAATCAAGGCTACTGAACGACGCCGCTAATCAAGGCTACTGAACGACGCCGCTAGTCACGGCTACTGAACGACGCTGCTAGTCACGGCTACTGAACGACGCCGCCAGTCAAGGCTACTTACTGAACGACGCCGCCAGTCAAGGCTACTTACTGAACGACGCCGCCAGTCAAGGCTACTTACTGAACGACGCCGCCAGTCAAGGCTACTGAACGACGCCGCCAGTCAAGGCTAATTACTGAACAACGCCGCCAGTCAAGGCTACTGAACGACGCCGCCAGTCAAGGCTACTGAACGACGCCGCCAGTCAAGGCTACTTACTGAACGACGCCGCTAGTCAAGGCTACTTACTGAACAACGCCGCCAGTCAAGGCTACTGAACAACGCCGCCAGTCAGTCAAGGCTACTGAACGACGCCGCCGCTAGTCAAAGCTACTTACTGAACAACGCCGCTAGTCAAAGCTACTTACTGAACAACGCCGCCAGTCAAGGTTACTGAACGACGCCGCCAGTCAAGGCTACTTACTGAACAACGCCGCTAGTCAAGGCTACTTACTGAACAACGCCGCCAGTCAAGGCTACTGAACGACGCCACTAGTCAACGCTACTGAACGACGCCGCTAGTCACGGCTACTGAACGACGCCGCCAGTCAAGGCTACTGAACGACGCCGCTAGTCACGGCTACTGAACGACGCCGCTAGTCAAGGCTACTGAACGACGCCGCTAGTCAAGGCTACTGAACGACGCCGGTAGTCACGGCTACTGAACGACGCCGCTAGTCACGGCCACTGAACGACGCCGCTAGTCAAGGCTACTGAACGACGCCGCTAGTCACGGCTACTGAACGACGCCGCTAGTCAAGGCTCCTGAACGACGCCGCCAGTCAAGGTACTGAACGACGCCAGTCAAGGCTACTGAACGACGCCAGTCAAGGCTACTGAACGACGGCACTAGTCAAGGCTACTGAACGACGCCGCTAGTCACGGCTACTGAACGACGCCGCTAGTCAAGGCTCTTGAACGACGCCGCCAGTCAAGGGTATTGAACGACGCCAGTCAAGGGTACTGAACGACGCTAGTCAAGGCTACTGAACGACGCTAGTCAAGGCTACTGAACGACGCCGCTAGTCAAGGCTACTGAACGACGGCACTAGTCAAGGGTACTGAACGACGCCAGTCAAGGGTACTGAACGACGCCAGTCAAGGGTACTGAACGACGCCAGTCAAGGGTACTGAACGACGCTAGTCAAGGCTACTGAACGACGCTAGTCAAGGCTACTGAACGACGCTAGTGAAGGCTACTGAACGACACCGCTAGTCAAGGCTACTGAACGACGCCGCTAGTCAAGGCTACTGAACGACGCCGCTAGTCAAGGCTACTGAACGACGCTAGTCAAGGCTACTGAACGACGCTGCTAGTCAAGGCTACTGAACGACGCCGCTAGTCAAGGCTACTGAACGACGCCAGTCAAGGTACTGAACGACGCCAGTCAAGGGTACTGAACGACGCCAGTCAAGGGTACTGAACGACGCCAGTCAAGGCTACTGAACGACGCCGCTAGTCAAGGCTACTGAACGACGCTAGTCAAGGCTACTGAACGACGCCGCTAGTCAAGGCTACTGAACGACGCCGCTAGTCAAGGCTACTGAACGACGCCAGTCAAGGTACTGAACGACGCCGCTAGTCAAGGCTACTGAACGACGGCGCTAGTCAAGGCTACTGAACGACGCCGCTAGTCAAGGCTACTGAACGACGCCGCTAGTCAAGGCTACTGAACGACGCCGCTAGTCAAGGCTACTGAACGACGCCGCTAGTCAAGGCTACTGAACGACGCCGCTAGTCAAGGCTACTGAACGACGCCGCTAGTCAAGGCTACTGAACGACGCCGCTAGTCAAGGCTACTGAACGACGCCGCTAGTCAAGGCTACTGAACGACGCCGCTAGTCAAGGCTACTGAACGACGCCGCTAGTCAAGGCTACTGAACGACGCCGCTAGTCAAGGCTACTGAACGACGCCGCTAGTCAAGGCTACTGAACGACGCCGCTAGTCAAGGCTACTGAACGACGCCGCTAGTCAAGGCTACTGAACGACGCCGCTAGTCAAGGCTACTGAACGACGCCAGTCAAGGCTACTGAACGACGGCACTAGTCAAGGCTACTGAACGACGCCGCCAGTCAAGGGTACTGAACGACGCCAGTCAAGGCTACTGAACGACGGCACTAGTCAAGGCTACTGAACGACGCCGCTAGTCAAGGGTACTGAACGACGCCAGTCAAGGCTACTGAACGACGGCACTAGTCAAGGCTACTGAACGACGCCGCCAGTCAAGGGTACTGAACGACGCCAGTCAAGGCTACTGAACGACGCCAGTCAAGGCTACTGAACGACGGCACTAGTCAAGGCTACTGAACGACGCCGCTAGTCACGGCTACTGAACGACGCCGCTAGTCAAGGCTACTGAACGACGCCGCCAGTCAAGGGTACTGAACGACGCCAGTCAAGGCTACTGAACGACGCCGCTAGTCAAGGGTACTGAACGACGCCGCTAGTCAAGGCTACTGAACGACGCCGCTAGTCAAGGCTACTGAACGACGCCGCTAGTCAAGGCTACTGAACGACGCCGTTAGTCAAGGGTACTGAACGACGCCAGTCAAGGCTACTGAACGACGGCACTAGTCAAGGCTACTGAACGACGCCGCTAGTCAAGGGTACTGAACGACGCCAGTCAAGGCTACTGAACGACGGCACTAGTCACGGCTACTGAACGACGCCGCTAGTCAAGGGTACTGAACGACGCCAGTCAAGGCTACTGAACGACGGCACTAGTCAAGGCTACTGAACGACGCCGCTAGTCAAGGGTACTGAACGACGCCGCTAGTCAAGGCTACTGAACGACGACGCTAGTCAAGGCTACTGAACGACGCCGCTAGTCACGGCTACTGAACGACGCCGCTAGTCACGGCTACTGAACGACGCCGCTAGTCATGGCTACTGAACGACGCCGCTAGTCAAGGCTACTGAACGACGCCGCTAGTCACGGCTACTGAACGACGCCGCTAGTCAAGGCTACTGAACGACGGCACTAGTCAAGGCTACTGAACGACGCCGCTAGTCAAGGCTACTGAACGACGCCGCTAGTCACGGCTACTGAACGACGGCACTAGTCAAGGCTACTGAACGACGCCGCCAGTCAAGGCTACTTACTGAACGACGCCGCCAGTCAAGGCTACTTACTGAACGACGCCGCCAGTCAAGGCTACTTACTGAACGACGCCGCTAGTCAAGGCTACTTACTGAACAACGCCGCTAGTCAAGGCTACTTACTGAACAACGCGCCAGTCAAGGCTACTGAACAACGCCGCCAGTCAGTCAAGGCTACTTACTGAACGACGCCGCTAGTCAAGGCTACTTACTGAACAACGCCGCCAGTCAAGGTTACTGAACGACGCCGCCAGTCAAGGCTACTTACTGAACGACGCCGCTAGTCAAGGCTACTTACTGAACGACGCCGCTAGTCAAGGCTACTTACTGAACAACGCCGCTAGTCACAGTCAAGGGTACTGAACGACGCCACTAGTCAACGCTACTGAACGACGCTCGCAGTCACGGCTACTGGAACGAACCGCCGTCAAGTCTACTGAACGACTCCGCTTCCGGGCTACTGAACGACGCCTCTGTCAAGGCTACTGACGACGCCAGCATAGTCAAGGCTTACTGAAACGCCGCCGGTAGTCACGGCTCTGAGCGACGCCGCTAGTCACGGCCACTGAACGACACCGCCAGTCAAGACTACTGAACGACGCCAGTCAAGGCTACGAACGACGCCGCTAGCAAGGCTCCTGAACGACGCCGCCAGTCAAGGGTACTGAACGCCGCCAGTCAAGGGTACTGAACGACGCCAGTCAATGCTACTGAAACGACGGCACTAGTCAAGGCTACTGAACGACGCGGCTAGTCACGGCTACTGAACTACGCCGCTAGTCAAGGCTCTTGAACGACGCCGCCAGTCAAGGGTATTGAACGACGCCAGTCAAGGCTACTTACTGAACAACGCCGCCAGTCAGTTAAGGCTACTTACTGAACAACGCCGCCAGTCAGTTAAGGCTACTTACTGAACAACGCCGCCAGTCAGTTAAGGCTACTTACTGAACAACGCCGCCAGTCAGTTAAGGCTACTTACTGAACGACGCAGCCAGTCAAGGGTACTGAACGACGCCAGTCAAGGCTACTGAACGACGGCTCTAGTCAAGGGTACTGAACGACGCTAGTCAAGGCTACTCAACGACGCTAGTCAAGGCTACTGAACGATGCTAGTGAAGGCTACTGAACGACACCGCTAGTCAAGGCTACTGAACAACACCGCCAGTCAAGGCTACAGAACGACGCCGCTAGTCAAGACTACTGAACGACTATCTAGTCAAGGCTACTGCGACGGCTGCTAGTCAAGGCTACTGAACGACGCCGCTAGACTTCCATGCTACTGAATCTACTCAACCTCAGTTAACTTTACCGACGCACAGTCAAGGTAATGAAAGCGACAGTAAAAGGCTAATGAACGACGCCAGTCAAGGGTACTGAACGACACCGCTAGTCAAGGCTACTGAACGACGCTAGTCAAGGCTACTGAACGATGCTAGTGAAGGCTACTGAACGACGCCGCTAGTCAATGCTACTGAACGACGCCAGTCAAAGGTACTGAACGACGCCGCTAGTCAAGGGTACTGAACGACGCCGTTAGTCAAGGCTACTGAACGACGTCGCTAGTCAAGGCTACTGAACGACGCCGCTATTCAAGGCTACTGAACGACGCCGCTAGTCCAGGCTACTGAACGACGCCGCAAGTCAAGGCTACTGAACGACGATGCTAGTCAAGGCTACTGAACTACGCCGCTAGTCAAGGCTACTGAACGATGCTAGTGAAGGCTACTGAACGACGCCGCTAATCATGGCTACTGAACGACGCCGCTATTCAAAGCTACTGAACGACGCCGCTAGTCAAGGCTAATGAACGACGCCGCTAGTCACGGCTAATGAACGACGCCGCTAGTCAAAGCTACTGAACGACGCCGCTACTCAAGGCTACTGAACGACGCCGCTCGTCAAGGGTACTGAACAGACGCACGTTAAGTCAAGGGTACTGAACGACGCTAGTCAAGGGTACTGAACGACGGCACTAGTCAAGGCTACTGAACGACGCCGCAAGTCAAGGGTACTGAACGACGCCAGTAAAGGGTACTGAACGACGCCGTTAGTCAAGGGTACTGAACGACGCCAGTAAAGGGTACTGAACGACGCCGTTAGTCAAGGGTACTGAACGACGCCAGTAAAGGGTACTGAACGACGCCGTTAGTCAAGGGTACTGAACGACGCCAGTAAAGGGTACTGAACGACGCCGTTAGTCAAGGGTACTGAACGACGCCAGTAAAGGGTACTGAACGACGCCGTTAGTCAAGGGTACTGAACGACGCCAGTAAAGGGTACTGAACGACGCCGTTAGTCAAGGGTACTGAACGACGCCAGTAAAGGGTACTGAACGACGCCGTTAGTCAAGGGTACTGAACGACGCCAGTAAAGGGTACTGAACGACGCCGTTAGTCAAGGGTACTGAACGACGCCAGTAAAGGGTACTGAACGACGCCGTTAGTCAAGGCTACTGAACGAAGCCGCTAGTCAAGGCTACTTAACGACGCCGCTAGTCAAGGCTACTGAACGACGCCGCTAGTCAAGGGTACTGAACGACGCCGTTAGTCAAGGGTACTGAACGACGCCAGTCAAGGCTACTGAACGCGGGCACCTATTCCTGTACTTGACTAACCTCCGCTAGTCAAGGGTAACTGAAACGGCGCCCGTCAAGGCTACTGAACGACGCTAGTGAAGGCTACTGAACGACGCTAGTAAAGGCTACTGAACGACGACGCCAGTCAAGGCTACTGAACGACGGCACTAGTCAAGACTACTGAACGACGCCGCTAATCACGGCCACTGAACGACGCCGCCAGTCAAGTCTACTGAACGACGGCGCTAGTCAAGGGTACTGAAAGACGGCACTAGTCATCGGCTACTGAACGAACGCCGCTAGTCCGGCTACTTGAACGACGCCGCTAGTCATGGCTACTGAAGACAGCGCTAATCAATGCAACTGAACGACGCCGCTAGTCACGGCTACTGACCGACGCCGCTAGACAAGGCTACTGAACGACGGCACTAGTCAATGCTACTGAACGACACCGCTAATCACGGCTACTGAACAACGCCGCCAGTCACGGCTACATGAACGACGCCGCTAGTCAAGGCTACTTACTGAACAACGCCGCCAGTCAGTTAAGGCTACTTACTGAACGACGCAGCCAGTCAAGGCTACTTACTGAACGACGCCGCCATTCAAGGGCTACTTCTGAACGACGCCGCTAGTCAAGGCTACTTACTGAACAACGCCGCTAGTCAAAGCTACTAAACGACGCCGCTAGTCACGGCAACTGAACGACACCGCCAGTCAAGGCTACCGAACGACGCCGCTAGTCAAGGCTACTTACTGAACGACGCCGCGAGTCAAGGCTACTTACTGAACAACGCCGCCAGTCAGTTAAGGCTACTTACTGAACAACGCCGCCAGTCAGTTAAGGCTACTTACTGAACAACGCCGCCAGTCAGTTAAGGCTACTTACTGAACAACGCCGCCAGTCAGTTAAGGCTACTTACTGAACAACGCCGCCAGTCAAGGCTACTGAACGACGCCACTAGACAAGGCTACTTGACGACGGCCGTTAGTCACGGCTACTGAACGAAGCCGCTAGTCAAGGCTACTTAACGACGCCGCCAGTCAAGGGTACTGAACGACGCCAGTAAAGGGTACTGAACGACGCCGTTAGTCAAGGGTACTGAACGACGCCAGTAAAGGGTACTGAACGACGCCGTTAGTCAAGGCTACTGAACGAAGCCGCTAGTCAAGGCTACTTAACGACGCCGCTAGTCACGGCCACTGAACGACTATAAGAAATATATCTCATCTCTCAGAACAACCAAAACACGTGTGGGAGGAGGAGGGGTAAAAAAAAAAAACAGAACAGGGGGAGAGAAAAAATGAAAAAAAAAAAGGTAGAAAAATGAATAAAAAAGGGGGGGGGGGGGGGGGGGGAAATGGCGGTGTCGTTCAGTGGCCGTGACTAGCGGCGTCGTTCCGTAGCCTTGACTAGCGGCGTAGTTCAGTAGCCTTGACTAGCGGCGGGTCTTCAGTAGCATTGACAGGCGGCGTCGTTCAGTAGCCTTTACTGGCGGTGTCGTTCAGTACCCTTGACTGGCGGCGTCGTTCAGAAGCCTTGACTGGCGGCGTTGTTCAGTAAGTAGCCTTGACTGGCTGCGTCGTTCAGTAGCCGTGAGTAGCGGCGTCGTTCAGTAGACTTGACTGGCGGCGTCGTTCAGAAGCCTTGACTGGCGGCGTTGTTCAGAAGTCATCCTTGACTGCGTGTCGTGGTTTTTTTTTTTTTTTGGTTTTTTTTTACCATGTAAGTAGCCTTGGACTGGCGGGGTCGTTCAGTAAGTAGCCTTGACTCGCGGCGTCGTTCAGTAAGTAGCCTTGACTGGCGGCGTCGTTCAGAAGCCTTGACTGGCGGCGTTGTTCAGTAAGTAGCCTTGACTGGCTGCGTCGTTCAGTAAGTAGCCTTGACTGACTGGCGGCGTTGTTCAGTAGCCTTTACCTGGCGCGTTGATTTCAAGTAAGTAACCTGACTAGCGGCGTTGTTTTCAGTAGTAGGGCCTGACTAGCGGCGTCGTTTCAGTAAAGTAGCCTTGACTGGCGGAGCGTCGTTCAGTAACCTTGACTGGCGGCGTCGTTCATTAAGTAGCCTTGACTAGCGGCTTCGTTCAGTAGCCTTGAATAGCGGCGTCGTTCAGTAGCAGTGACTAGCGGCGGCGTTCAGTAGCATTGATTAGCGGCGTCCGTTCAGTAGCCTTGACTGGTGCCGTCGTTCAGTAGCCTTGACTAGCGGCGTTGTTCAGTAGCCTTGACTCGCGTCGTTCAGTAGCCTTGACTAGCGGCGTCGTTCATAGCCATGACTAGCGGCGTCGTTCAGCAGCCTTGACTAGCGGCGTCGTTAAGTAGCCGTGACTACGCTTCGTTGAGTAGCCTTGACTAGCGTCGTCGTTCAGTGGCCTTGACTCAGCGGCGTCGTTCAGTACCCTTGACTAGCGGCGTCGTTCAGTATCCTTGACTAGCGGCGTCGTTCTGTAGCCTTGACTGGCGGTGTTGTTCAGTAGCCTTGACTGGCCGCGTCGTTCAGTAGCCGTGAGTAGCGGCGTCGTTCAGTAGACTTGACTGGCGGCGTCGTTCAGAAGCCTTGACTGGCGGCGTTGTTCAGTAAGTAGCCTTGACTGGCTGCGTCGTTCAGTAGCCGTGAGTAGCGGCGTCGTTCAGTAGACTTGACTGGCGGCGTCGTTCAGTGGCCGTGATTAGCGGCGTCGTTCAGTAGCCTGGACTAGCGGCGTCGTTCAGTAGCCATGACTAGCGGCGTCGTTCAGTACCCTTGACTAGCGCCGTCGTTCCAGGCCTTGACTGGCGTCGTTCAATACCCTTGACTGGCGGCGTCGTTCAAGAGCCTTGACTAGTCGGCGTCGTTCAGTAGCCGTGACTAGCGGAGTCGTTCAGTACCCTTGACTAGTGCCGTCGTTCAGTAGCCTTGACTGGCGTCGTTGAGTAGCCTTGACTGGCGTCGTTCAGTAACCCTTGACTGGCGGTGTCGGTCAGTAGCCTTGACTAGTGCCGTCGTTCAGTAGCCTTGACTGGCTGCGTCGTTCAGTAGCCGTGAGTAGCGGCGTCGTTCAGTAGACTTGACTGGCGGCGTCGTTCAGAAGCCTTGACTGGCGGCGTTGTTCAGTAAGTAGCCTTGACTGGCTGCGTCGTTCAGTAGCCGTGAGTAGCGGCGTCGTTCAGTAGACTTGACTGGCGGCGTCGTTCAGAAGCCTTGACTGGCGGCGTTGTTCAGTAAGTAGCCTTGACTGGCTGCGTCGTTCAGTAGCCGTGAGTAGCGGCGTCGTTCAGTAGACTTGACTGGCGGCGTCGTTCAGTGGCCGTGATTAGCGGCGTCGTTCAGTAGTCGTGACTATCGGCGTCGTTCATTAGCCTTGACTAGCGGCGTCGATCAGTATCTTTGAAACTAGCGGCGGCGTCGTTCAGTAGCCTTGACTAGCGGCGTCGTTTAGTAGCTTTGACTAGCGGCGTCGTTCATTAGCCTTGACTAGCGGCGTCGTTCAGTAGCCATGATTAGCGGCGTCGTTCAGTAGGCTTGACTAGCGGCGTCGTTCATTAGCCTTGACTACTATCGCGTCGTTCAGTATCCTTGACTAGCGGCGTCGTTAAGTAGCCTTGACTAGCGGCGTCGTTCAGTGGCCTTGACTAGTGCCGTCGTTCAGTAGCCTTGACTGGCTGCGTCGTTCAGTAGCCGTGAGTAGCGGCGTCGTTCAGTAGACTTGACTGGCGGCGTCGTTCAGTGGCCGTGATTAGCGGCGTCGTTCAGTACCTTTGACTGGCGTCGTTCAGTATCCTTGACTAGCGTCGTCAATACCTTGACTAGCGCGTCGTTCTATACCCTGACTGGCGTCGTTCAGTACCCTTGACTAGCGTCGTTCAGTCCCCTTGACTGGCGTCGTTCAGTACCCTTGACTGGCGGCGGCGTTCAGTAGCCTTGACTAAGCGCGTCGGTCAGTAGCCTTGACTGGCGGCTTCGTTCAGTAGCCTTGACTATCGGCGTCGTTCAGTAGCCCTTGACTGGCGTCGTTCATTAGCCTTGACTAGCGGCGTCGTTCAGTGGCCGTGATTAGCGGCGTCGTTCAGTACCTTTGACTGGCGTCGTTCAGTATCCTTGACTGGCGGTGTCGTTGAGTAGCCTTGACTAGCGTCGTTCAGTACCCTTGACTGGCGGCGTCGTTCAGTGGCCGTGATTAGCGGCGTCGTTCAGTACCTTTGACTGGCGTCGTTCAGTAGTCTTGACTGGCGGTGTCGTTCTGTAGCCTTGACTGGCGGTGTTGTTCAGTAGCCTTGACTAGCATCGTCGTTCAGTAGCCTTGACTAGCGTCGTCGTTCAGTAGCCTTGACTAGCCGCGTCGTTCAGTAGCCTTGACTAGCGTTCGTTCAGTACCCTTGACGGGCGTCGTGTCAATACCCTTGATGTTGGCGGCGTCGTTCAGTAGTCTTGACTGGCGGTGTCGTTCTGTAGCCTTGACTGGCGGTGTTGTTCAGTAGCCTTGACTAGTGCCGTCGTTCAGAAGCCTTGACTGGCGGCGTTGTTCAGTAGCCTTGACTGGCGTCGTTCAGTACCCTTGACTGGCGGCGTTGTTCAGTAGCCTTGACTGGCTGCGTCGTTCAGTAGCCGTGACGAGCGGCGTCGTTTTTTCAGTAGCCTTGACTAGCGGCTTCGTTCAGTAGCCTTGACTGTCGGCGTCGTTCAGTAGCCGTGACTACCGGCGTCGTTGCAGTAGCCTTGACTAGCTGCGTACGTCAGTAGCTTGACTAGCGGCCTCGTTCAGTACCCGTGACTAGCGGCGTCGTTCAGTAGACTTGACTGGCGGCGTCGTTCAGTGGCCGTGATTAGCGGCGTCGTTCAGTAGCGTTGACTAGTGCGTCGTTCAGTAGCCTTGTCTGGCGGCGTTGTTCAGTAAGTAGCCTTGACTGGCTGCGTCGTTCAGTAGCCGTGAGTAGCGGCGTCGTTCAGTAGACTTGACTGGCGGCGTCGTTCAGAAGCCTTGACTGGCGGCGTTGTTCAGTAAGTAGCTTTGACTAGCGGCGTCGTTCAATACCCTTGACTAGCGGCGTTGTTCAGATCCAGCCTTGACTGCGGCGTTGTTCCGTAAGTAGCCTTGACTAGCGGCGTCGTTCAGTAAGTAGCCTTGACTAGCGGCGACGTTCAGTAGCCTTGACTGGCGGCGTCGTTCAGTAGCCTTAACTGGCTGGTTTTCAGTAATTATCCTGACTGGCGGCGTCGTTCAGTAGCCTTCACTCGCGGCGTCGTTCAGTAAGTATCCTTGACTGGCGGCCTTCGTTCAGTAGTACCTTGACTATGCGGCGTCGTTCATAAGTAGCCTTTGACTGGCGGCGTCGTTCAGTAGCCGTGACTAGCAGCGCGTTCAGGTAAGCCGTGACTGGCGGCGTCGTTCAGAAGCCTTGACTGGCGGCGTTGTTCAGTAGCCTTGATTAGCGCGTAGTTCATAGCCTTGAATTAACGGGCGTCTTCAGAGTAGCCTTGATTAACGCGTCACGTTCAGTAGCCTTGACTGACGGCGTCGTTCAGTAGCCGTGACTAGCGGCGTCGTTCAGTGGCCGTGATTAGCGGCGTCGTTCAGTACCTTTGACTGGCGTCGTTCAGTAGTCTTGACTGGCGGTGTCGTTCTGTAGCCTTGACTGGCGGTGTTGTTCAGTAGCCTTGACTAGCGGCGTCGTTCAGTAGCCTTGACTAGCGGCTTCGTTCAGTAGCCTTGACTAACGGCGTCGTTCAGTAAGCCGTGATTAGAGGTGTCGTTCAGTTGCTTGATTTTGACTGGCGGCGTTGTTCAGTAGCCTTGACTGGCGGCTTCGTTCAGTAGCCTTGACTGGTGTCGTTCAGTAGCCGTGATTGGCGGCGTCGTTCAGTAGCATTGAGTAGCGGCGGGTCTGTCAGTAGCCGTGACTAGGCGTGTCGTTCAGTTTTGTCAATTGATTAGCGGCGTCGTTCAGTAGCATTGAGTAGCGGCGTCGGTTCAGTAGCCTTGACTGGCGTCGTTCAGTATCCTTGACTAGCGGGCGTCGTTCAGTAGCCGTGATTAGCGGCGTCGTTCAGTAGCCATGATTAGCGGCGTCGTTCAGTAGCCGTGATTGGCGGCGTCGTTCGTAGCCGTGACTAGCGGCTTCGTTCAGTAGCCTTGACTAACGGCGTCGTTCAGTACCCTTGACTAGCGGCGTCGTTTCATAGCCCTGACTAGCGGCGTCGTTCAGTAGCCGTGATTAGCGGTGTCGTTCAGTAGCCTTTACTAGCGGCGTCGTTCTTAGCCTTGACTCGCGGCGTCGTTCATTAGCCGTGACGGCGGCGTCGTTCAGTATCCGTGACTGTCGGCTTCGTTCAGTAGCCGTGACTAGCGGCGTCGTTCAGTGGCCGTGATTAGCGGCGTCGTTCAGTAGCCTTGATTAGCGCGTCGTTCAGTAGCCTTGACTGGTGTCGTTCAGTAGCCGTGATTAGTGCCGTCGTTCAGTAGCCTTGACTGGCGTCGTTCAGTACCCTTGACTGGCTGCGTCGTTCAGTAGCCGTGACTAGTGCCGTCGTTCAGTAGTCTTGACTGGCGGTGTCGTTCTGTAGCCTTGACTGGCGGTGTTGTTCAGTAGCCTTGACTGGCGGCTTCGTTCAGTAGCCTTGACTATCGGCGTCGTTCAGTATTCTTGACTAGCGGCGTCGTTCAATACCCTTGACTGGCGGCGTCGTTAAGTAGCCTTGACTAGCGGCTTCGTTCAGTAGCCCCGTTACTAAGCGGCGGTCGTTCAGTAGCCTTGACTGGCGTCGTTCTGTAGCCTTGACTGGCGGTGTTGTTCAGTAGCCTTGACTGGCGGCTTCGTTCAGTAGCCTTGACTGGTGTCGTTCAGTAGCCGTGATTGGCGGCGTCGTTCAGTAGCCTTGACTATCGGCGTCGTTCAGTATTCTTGACTAGCGGCGTCGTTCAGTCCCTTGACTGGCGGCTTCGTTCAGTAGCCTTGACTGGTGCCGTCGTTCAGTAGCCTTGACTAGTGCCGTCGTTCAGTACCCTTGACTAGCTGCGTCGTTCAGTACCCTTGACCGAGTGCCGTCGTTCAGTAGCCTTGACTGGCGTCGTTCAGTATCCTTGACTAGCGGCGTCGTTCTGTAGCCTTGACTGGCGGTGTTGTTCAGTAGCCTTGACTGGCGGCTTCGTTCAGTAGCCTTGACTGCCGTCGTTCAGTACCCTTGACTAGTGCCGTCGTTCAGTACCCTTGACTAGAGCCGTCGTTCAGTAGCCTTGACTAGTGCCGTCGTTCAGTAGCCTTGACTGGCGTCGTTCAGTACCCTTGACTGGCGGCGTCGTTCAGTGGCCTTGACTAGTGCCGTCGTTCAGTAGCCTTTACTAGCGTCGTTCAGTAGCCTTGAACTAAGCGGCGTCGTTCTGTAGCCTTGACTGGCGGTGTCGGTCAGTAGCCTTGACTGGCGTCGTTCAGTACCCTTGACTGGCGGCGTTGTTCAGTAGCCTTGACTAGCATCGTCGTTCAGTAGCCTTGACTGGCGTCGTGCAGTAGCCTTGATTAGCGGCGTTGTTCAGTAGCCTTGACTAGCGGCGTCGTTCAGTGGCCGTGATTAGCGGCGTCGTTCAGTACCTTTGACTGGCGTCGTTCAGTATCCTTGACTAGCGGCGTCGTT
>WNGS01161784.1:0-11413 GCA_020271785.1 Procambarus virginalis | reverse complement strand
TGTGTGTGGTGCCTGGTGTGTGTGGTGCCTGGTGTGTGTGTGGTGCCTGGTGTGTGTGTGGTGCCTGGTGTGTGTGTGGTGCCTGGTGTGTATGGTGCTGGTGTGTCTGGTGCCTGGTGTGTGTGGTGCCTGGTGTGTGTGTGGTGCCTGGTGTGTGTGTGGTGCCTGGTGGTGTGGTGCTGGTGAGTGTGGTGCCTGGTGTGTGTGGTGCCTGGTGTGTGTGGTGCCTGGTGTGTGTGTGGTGCCTGGTGTGTGTGGTGCTGGTGTGTGTGGTGCCTGGTGTGTGTGTGGTGCCTGGTGTGTGTGGTGCCTGGTGTGTGGTGGGTGCCTGGTGGTGTGTGGTGCTTGGTGTGTGTGTGTGGTGCCTGGTGTGTGTGGTGCCTGGTGTGTGTGTGGTGCTGGTGTGTGTGTGGTGCTGGTGTGTGTGTGGTGCTGGTGTGTGTGGTGCTGGTGTGTGTGGTGCCTGGTGTGTGTGTGGTGCTGGTGTGTGTGTGGTGCTGGTGTGTGTGGTGCTGGTGTATGTGTGGTGCTGGTGTGTGTGGTGCCTGGTATCTAAGCGCAGCTATATTCATTTTTCCTCCACAAAAACGTGGGACAAACGTGGATGAAAAAGAATTCTTAAAACATTCCGACAATCATTTGTAACATTCAACAAATCTGACAGGAATAGATGATCCTAGTTAATTGTTCAGCATTGTACCTCGGTTATTAGACAATTGGGGCTGACGCGGAGGAGTATTTTCATATTTTTGTCTGTCATTCATCATTCATTTGCTGACTGTTTGCCAGTCTGTCTGTCAGTCCATATAGATAGACTTGTCACTTTAGACTTGTCAAGTGAAAATCGTATTCACTTATTTTCTTGTTCTTCTGTTTTCTTTCATGTCCTCCCCATCTCTCTACATATCTTTATCTCTCTCTTCCTCTCCCTCTTTCTTCCCACGGCCGTGAAAGCTTTTCCTGTCTTAAGATTAAGATTTCTATGACTTAAGAAATACGTGAGAATGTAAGACAAGATAATCATTACTACAATAATCTTACTACACATAATAATGTCACATAAATGTTGAAAACTATCCCACTGAGATCTCTGTCAGCCTGTCAGCCTGTCAGCCTGTCTCTTTGAAGAAGTACCTCGAACCGGAAACTGTTTACCAACAGTTGATTAACTGTTTATTTTTCTTGGTCAAAATATTATCAACGTGACTGAGTTGACCACCGAGCGCTCTCGGGTCTTGGATAAATAGTCTCACGACTACCAAGATTTTTGTAGAGTCGTGCTGGTCTAGTGGTTAAAGAACCAGATATGCCATGGTGCATAGTGCTCCTGGCTGTCTGGGTTCGAATCCTTTTGGGGTGTGGAGATTTTCAGTTGCTGAGCCACAGCAACTTTTCCATATCGTCCTATCAACTATTACCCCCACCCCCGTCCCTCGTCCTCCCCACCATTCCCCACTCCCTCGTCTGATGCATTCCAAAGGATCTAATGTTCCCTACAGAAAATTGGGAACTCAAATGATCTGATATGTTCCCATCACTGAAATAAGTAACAGTTAAAAAATGAAATGAAAAAAAATTGAAAATATAAAAAAGTAAACTATTCTTACAAAATGAACAGTATGGTAAACAACACAGCTCAATTCCAACGCAATGTCACACAAAATAATTAAATCAAATGAAAATAATCGAAATCCATGAAAATTTATTTATCAATGTAATCAGAAACATTGAAATGGAATTGTAACATATTTAGTATGCATGTGTGTTGCACTTACGAGCAACAGATGGCGCTGTTTTTCAAAACAAGCATGTTTTTACCTGTCACAGGTGTGGCATCTATATAGTAGGTATTTAAAAACTTCCGCATATTTGAATGGAACGTTGAGTCAAATTTCAAAGTAATCGGTAAAAGAATTCGAAGATTTCCCTCACAAGGAAAAACAGTTTTTTTTTATTTTTTAAAAAAGCTGTTTGTTTCCCATCACAGACGTGACATCTATTTAGTATGCATATGAAAAACCCAGTCGGATGTGAATGGAACGTTGTGTGAACAAACCAACATTTCCATATATATATATATATATATATATATATATAATATATATATATATATATATATATATATATATATATATAATAAAGGAGTGTTGTACCACTGTACCACAAAGCTGAGTGGTCTTCATCAAGTATAATATCGACCTCCATGGACCGTGAGGAGTGACGTCATGTAAAGCGTCCGAATAAAAATGACGGTCATTCACCTTTTTGAAGAGAAATTTAAAACTGAATTTTGACCCATCCAATGAGGTGACGTTGGGAAGAGGGGGGGGAGGGGGGATGGGGGGCTGGGGGAGGTCGTCCAGACGATCAATACAAAGTGAGGTTTAATGACCTTGTTAGAACGTACAGTTTTATTAATTCGTGCATTTTTAAGTGACCCAGAAGCCCTCACGGGGTCATGTGCATTGTGAGTACAGTCATGAGGTGATTAGAGCAGTGTGACAGGTGTCAGAACACCTGTTAAACACCTGTTAGAACATTAAACTATATACAAATAACCACAAACACCATAGCAGATGTTTTTATGAGTAATTTAAAAACATAGTTGTCATAAATATTTATGTCAGGTCATTTGTTGGTATTATGAGGCAAAATTGCAACACGTCGGACACATAATATGAACGTTATCAAGCTTCCCAAAACAATAATATACAAACTATTAACCATGAAAATCCCAATGTGTCAATATATTGCCAAGTTCAAATCCATTATTCATGCACTTATTAAAGCACAACACAAAAAATAAATATAGTCAAATTTGTTGCAAATTGTTGCAAATTTGTGTGCTTGTTGCAAATGTTGCAGCTGCCGTGTTTGTGTGGAGCCCCGGGATGGATGAACGGGAGCTTAGGATTTGCATAATGATCAGGATATATATATATGCCAACACCGGCAGCTGCTTCAGACCTCTCCCAGGAGACTAAATTCACGAAGCAGTTACACAAGATTCACGAACGTTACAGATTACGAACTTGGGGCCAGATTCACGAAGCAGTTACACAAGCACTTACGAACTTGGGGCGACAATGGGTTCGAGATCGACCTCAAGTACAGGTTCTAAATTAAGCAACTGACATGTGGAGAGCTAGTGTCACAATTTATATGTTTGTCCTACACACACACACACACACACACCACACTGCTTGTAGATTAGCTTTTCAAATTTTGACAAAGTTGGCAGAATTTATAGGTCTGAAATTGTTGACATTAGCGAGATCCCCACATTTATGGACTGGAGTTACTCTCGCTTTTTTAGAATATCTGGAAAGGTTTGGAGTTCACGTGATTTGTGTGAAAAGCAATGCAGTAGCAGGAGCTAGAAATCTGGAGGCTGTTTTGAAATTAAAGATGCTATCTCAGCAAGGGCACTCGACTTAGTTTAAGGGAAAGGATTATCTCATTAACATGAGAGGAATTAGCGGGAGTTAGGTAGTACAGACTCTGGATAGTTACCTGTAAGGTAGTCCTTAACATTAGTTAGGGAGGAAGGGATATCACGAGCAAGGGATGTGCCAATGGATGAGAAGAAACTATTGCCCGAGACGCTTTGCGTAATAGTGGCTTTAGGCATTGTATGTACTAGCTCTATCTATAAATCCATAAATCTTTGTAAATCTCTTGTATGTATGTACATACCTAAATAAACATTTGTTTTTATTTATTTATTTATTATTGAATTCAATAGAAGTGTCAGAGGCTGAAAGCACACTATTGTCATTGGATAGGAGTATTGGTTTCTTATTCAAGATCTTTGATCCTAATATTTGGGAAATAGTGCTCTATGTTTTCTTAATGTTGCCCTTAATTTGGTCAAGTTTATTTTCATAGTATTCTATTTTGGCTCTACTAAATTCCTAAATGTCTCAATGTCTAAAGCCTCAAAATCTGACAGCTTACAAACACTGCCTAGAAGAATCAGATATTCAGAAGTATTCTATAATGTAAAAAACACATTTAAATACACACTAGTCAGTTGGCCCATCAGTATTGTTTAAAATCCCGTGGACACGTTGTTACAGCTCAACGACATAGAGAACGTATTGAGAAATAACTGAAGAAAACGAATAGCCATCAGCACACAGGTATGACTTTAATATAGTAGTAGGCATCCATCAGTCTCAGGAGACAATGGAGTTACGCTCTAGTTGTTGGTCTGGAGTGGCCTCTCCAGGGCTCAAAGCCAGGGTAGGTTGATATGGAATTTGGAATTATCAAGGGAAAGCGCCAAGCCATTACGACTTTATAGCACTTGGAAGGGATCAGGATAAGGATTTGGGAATGGGACGGAGGGGCAGGAATGGTTCCCCAACTACTTGGACGGTCGGGGATTGAACGCCGACCTGCATGAAGCGAGACCGTCGCTCTACCGTCCAGCCCAAGTGGTTGGTTAGGTTGATATGGAGGAGAAGCTGTTACCCAGGCAGCAGGTCCCCCCTCTCCACGACATCGAAAGTCTCCAAAGGAAAGGCAAACGCCAATACCATTGGTTCCAGCGCCGTCTCAGGAACTATCAGCTCAGGAGTTGACCTCGAAGTTGGTGAAAGAAGACACTGGGACTCCAAACCCGGAGACCGCCGTGGTCGGGGCCGGAGATGAACCACCCCAGCAAGGGCAAGAACGACCCCAGCCTCCTGAAGCAGAGCCTGGGGGGCCCCACGAGCCCAGGAGGTGGACGGCCCGGTCCGCACCTTCGGGTTCCAGACAGAGATCGTCACAGCCTTCTTTCACCCGAGGCCCGCTTCCTTCATGACCAAGCAGAGGGAGGGAATTATCAAGGGAAAGTGCCAAGCCATTACGACTATATAGCACTGGGAAGGGGTCAGGACACAAGGATTTGGATGGGACGGAGGGAAGGAATGGTGCCAAACCACTTGGACAGGTCGGGGATTGAACGCCGACCAGCATGAAGTGAAACCAGGAAGAGTGATAATTAGTAGTATTATATATTATTAAAATAATATTTTAATAATAATTATTATATTATAATAATTATTATAATAATAATTCTTGTATTTAATAATTATCACAATAATAATTCACTGTGTCGGAGGACAGGAAGCCAGCGTGTATTCATTCACGTTAGGCTTATATCGAGGAGCCCGCCCCCCCCCCCCTCAAAGGACGAATTACTAACCCCGCCCAGGATGCGCCCCACAACAAGCTGATTAACTCCTGAGTATCTACTTACTGCTAGGTGAACAGGTACATTAGGTGAAAGGATATGTGCGAAACCATTTCTGTCCCGTCCGGGAATCGAACCCGGAATTCTTGATTGTGCGTCGAGAACGAAGTCGACTGTACTACTGGGACCCTTAATAATATATAGTATAGCATAGTTTGAGCCTGATGGCTGAGTGGACAGCGCTTTGGATACGTGGTCCTGAGGTTCCGGGTTCGATCCCCAGTGGAGGCTGAAAGAAACGGGCAGAGTTTCTTTCATCCTGATGTTCCTGTTCACCTAGCAGTAAATAGGTACCTAGGAGTTAGACAGCTAGCTGTTACGGGCTGCTTTCTGGGGGTGTGTAACCTAAGGAGGCCTGTCGAGAACCGGGCCGCGGGGACGCTAAGCCCCCGAAATCATCTCAAGATAGTAAGAGAAAGGGAATTATCAGGAGAAAGCGCCAAGCCATTACGACTATATAGCACTGGGAAAGGGTCAGGATAAGGATTTGGGATGGGACGGTGGGAAGGAATGGTGGCCAACCACTTGTGGACGGTCGGGGATTGAACGCCGACCTGCATGAAGCGAGACCGTCGCTCTACCGTTCACCCCAAGTCCGTCCAGCATAGTAGGAGTTAATAAAAATTAATAATACCACAACTATCAGTAGCAATAATGATTTCCTATTGTTTAACTGATATAGACTGCACGGGGAAGTGAGATCAGGGCCTCCGACCTCATTGTAGCTGCTCCGATGTAATGTAACATTGTTCATTGTAGTTATTTATTTATGTATATTCAAGAGTTCTTAATTACATCTTGTACAGCCACCAGCACGCGTAGCGTTTCGGGCAGGTTCTTAATCATAATTTTCCTTGGAATGCGACCCGCCAAATCTTTTAACAATCAGGTACCCATTCACTGTTGGGTGAACAGAGGCAACAGTTTAGATTGGCAGCATGGTGAGCACCTCAACTGTCAGCTGGAGGCAGCATGCTGAGCGCCTCAACTGTCAGCTGGAGGCAGCATGCTGAGCGCCTCAACTGTCAGCTCGAGGCAGCATGCTGAGCCCAGCTGTCAGCTCGAGGCAGCATGCTGAGCGCCTCAACTGTCAGCTGGAGGCAGCATGCTGAGCGCCTCAACTGTCAGCTGGAGGCAGCATGCTGAGCGCCTCAACTGTCAGCTGGAGGCAGCATGGTGAGCACCTCAACTGTCAGCTGGAGGCAGCATGCTGAGCGCCTCAACTGTCAGCTGGAGGCAGCATGCTGAGCGCCTCAACTGTCAGCTGGAGGCAGCATGCTGAGCGCCTAAACGGTCAGCTGGAGGCAGCATGCTGAGCGCCTCAACTATCAGCTGGAGGCAGCATGGTGAGCGCCTCAACTGTCAGCTGGAGGCAGCATGCTGAGCGCCTCAACTATCAGCTGGAGGCAGCATGGTGAGCGCCTCAACTGTCAGCTGGAGGCAGCATGCTGAGCGCCTCAACTATCAGCTGGAGGCAGCATGGTGAGCGCCTCAACTGTCAGCTGGAGGCAGCATGGTGAGCGCCTCAACTGTCAGCTGGAGGCAGCATGCTGAGCACCTAACTGTCAGCTGGAGGCAGCATGCTGAGCACCTCAACTGTCAGCTGGAGGCAGCATGGTGAGCGCCTCAACTGTCAGCTGGAGGCAGCATGCTGAGCACCTCAAACTGTCAGCTGGAGGCAGCATGGTGAGGCCTCAACTGTCAGCTGGGCAGGCAGCATGCTGAGCACCTCAACTGTCAGCTGGAGGCAGCATGCTGAGCGCCTAAACTGTCAGCTGGAGGCAGCATGGTGAGCGCCTCAACTGTCAGGCTGGAGGCAGCATGCTGAGCACCTCAACTGTCAGCTGGAGGCAGCATGGTGAGCGCCTCAACTGTCAGCTGGAGGCAGCATGCTGAGCACCTCAACTGTCAGCTGGAGGCAGCATGGTGAGCGCCTCAACTGTCAGCTGGAGGCAGCATGCTGAGCACCTCAACTGTCAGCTGGAGGCAGCATGCTGAGCACCTAAACTGTCAGCTGGAGGCAGCATGCTGAGCGCCTCAACTGTCAGCTGGGGCAGCATGCTGAGCACCTCAACTGTCAGCTGGAGGCAGCATGGTGGCGCCTCAACTGTCAGCTGGAGGCAGCATGGTGAGCGCCTCAACTGTCAGCTGGAGGCAGCATGCTGAGCACCTCAACTGTCAGCTGGAGGCAGCATGGTGAGCGCTCAACTGTCAGCTGGAGGCAGCATGCTGAGCACCTCAACTGTCAGCTGGAGGCAGCATGGTGAGCGCCTCAACTGTAGCTGGAGGCAGCATGGTGAGCACCTCAACTGTCAGCTGGAGCACTGCTGAGCGCCTCAACTGTCAGCTGGAGGCAGCATGGTGCGCGCCTCAACTGTCAGCTGGAGGCAGCATGCTGAGCGCCTCAACTCTCAGGATAAGTTGATGGCGTTCCAGGTATTGTTTTGTGTTGAAAATTCTCGCTATAGATCAAGAGGATTTGTTTTTTTTCTCGTGCACTCTATAGCTCTTTCTGTTCTGCTCTTTCTCTCTGCTCTTTCTCTTCAGCTCCTTCTCTTCTGCTCTTTCTCTTCCTTCAGCTCTCTCTCCCTTCTGTCAATTGATACCAAGGTTATCTTGAGATGATTTCGGGGCTTTAGTGTCCCGCGGGCCCGGTCCTCGACCAGGCCTCCACCCCCAGGAAGCAGCCCGTGACATCTGACTAACTCCCAGGTACCTATTTTACTGCTAGGTAACAGGGGCATAGGGTGAAAGAAAACTCTGCCCATTGTTTCTCGCCGGCGCCTGGGATCGAACACAGGACCACAGGATCACAAGTCCAGCGTGCTGTCCGCTCGGCCGACCGGCTTCCAATAGTTAAAATACAACACAAGAGGTTCGACAACACAAGAGGTTAGACGGGGTACCAGGAGCTGAATCTCTACCTCCCTCGTCGCCAGTGACAGGTACCTGAATATGGTAGTTAAGTAGAATCTGGTCCTCTCCTCAACCACCAAATCACCCATCATAACCAGCAAATTTCACAATGAGTTATGGTCGGTGGGAGGGATCCCCCTTTATGCAAATGGTGTGTTGACTTGATGGCGATAATTTGTCAGACCTAATGACTTGCCGGAGGAAATATTTGTTCCAAACTTTGTATAAAAATATCACTCGAATTAAAAAGTTGGTTTCATAATGGCGCTTAATAAACCATATGAGAGGATGTGTCTGGAAATTAGTCAAAATATATAATCATTCCTTCTGAAGATGTATTAATATACGAAAGTACTTAAGGAAATTCCTGTTTTATTTCTTCCTCCGTGGTCTGACACTGTCATATTTTCATCACGTGTTAATTGTCGTGATTTACACACATATATAATTATGTATGTTGGGTACCACCACTGGTGCAATTGTAGGGACCCACAGCCTCGAAGAAGAAAAAAAAGGGCATTCCCTTCCCAAAATCTTTATCCTGACCCCTTCACAGTGCTATATGAGTAATGGCTTGCCGCTTTCCCTGATAATTCTCTCTCCTACCTCTCCTATTCTTTTTTCATTAATTTTTTTATTTCATTGCTACGGTAACACAGAACACACCACACACACACACCACACACACACACACACACACACACACACACACACACACACACACACACACATTTTTCTCGTGCACTCTATAGCTCTTTCTGTTCAGCTCTTTCTCTTCTGCTCATTTCTCTTCAGCCCACACTTGTGCTCTTTCTCACCACAGGATCTCTCTCCCTTCTGTCAATTGATAGGGGACCGACAAGAATGAGAGGAGGGGATGAACCAGCCTTGCTTGATTTGATATTTACCCTAAATGAGTCGGATATAAGGAAGTTAAGTTGGAAGCCCCCTTGGGAATGAGTGATCATAGTGTATTGAGCTTTGAGTACCTGGTTGAGCTAGGAATTATCACCCCCAAAAAGAACTGGGAACCAAAGGGCTGGCGTACAGAAAGGGAAACTATGAGGAGATGAATAAATTCCTATGGGATATACATTGGGACACAGAACTCGGAACCAAGTCCGTACAAGACATGATGGACTATGTCACCCAAAAATGTCAGGAGGCTGTAAGCAGGTTTGTCCCAGCCCAACAGGAAAAAACAGAGAAGCAAAGGAAGAATCCGTGGTTTAATAGGGAATGTATGAAAGCAAAAGAGCTGAACAAAAGGGCATGGAGGAACTTCGTAATAACAGAACACCAGAAAGTAGAGAGAGATACCAGAGAACCAGGAACGAGTATGTCAGTGTGAGAAGAGCAGCTGAGAAAAGGTATGAAAATGATATAGCTAACAAAGCCAAGACTGAACCAAAGCTACTACACAGTCACATCAGGAGGAAGACAACAGTGAAGGAACAGGTGATTAAACTTAGGGTGGGCGAGGACAGGTACACAGAGAATGACAAAGAGGTGTGTGAAGAACTCAACAAAAGGTTCCAGGAGGTCTTTACAATAGAACAGGGAGATATCACGGCGCTGGGAGAGGTGGCAGCAAACCAGGTGACCTTGGATAGGTTCGAAATTACAAGAGATGAGGTCAAAAAGCACCTATTGGAGCTGGATGTGAGAAAAGCTGTTGGGCCGGATGGAATCTCGCCATGGGTATTGAAAGAGTGTGCAGGAGCACTTTGCTTACCACTCTCCATAGTGTATAGTAAGTCACTGGAAACGGGGGACCTACCAGAAATATGGAAGACTGCTAATGTAGTACCAATATACAAAAGGGTGACAGACAAGAGGCACTGAACTACAGGCCAGTGTCCTTAACTTGTATACCATGCAAGGTGATGGAGAAGATTGTGAGAAAAAACCTAGTAACACATCTGGAGAGAAGAGACTTCGTGACAACCCATCAACATGGGTTCAGGGAGGGTAAATCTTGCCTTACAGGCTTGATAGAATTCTACGATCAGGTGACAAGATTAAGCAAGAAAGAGAAGGGTGGCGGACTGCATTTTTTTGGACTGTCGGAAAGCCTTTGACACAGTACCCCATAAAAGTTGATGCATAAGCTGGAGAAACAGGCAGGAGTAACAGGTAGGGCGCTCCAGTGGATAAGGGAGTACCTAAGCAATAGGAAACAGAGAGTTACAGTGAGGGGTGAGACCTCAGACTGGCGTGAAGTCACCAGTGGAGTCCCACAGGGCTCTGTACTTGGACCTATCCTGTTTCTGATATACGTAAATGATCTCCCAGAGGGTATAGACTCATTCCTCTCAATGTTTGCTGACGACGCCAAAATTATGAGAAGGATTAAGACAGAGGAGGACAGCTTGAGACTTCAAGAAGACCTGGACAAGCTGCAGGAATGGTCGAACAAATGGCTGTTAGAGTTTAACCCAAGCAAATGTAATGTAATGAAGATAGGGTAGGAAGCAGGAGACCAGATACAAGGTATCATTTGGGAGATGAAATACTTCAAGAGTCAGAGAGAGAGAAAGACCTGGGGGTTGATATCACGCCAGACCTGTCCCCTGAAGCTCATATCAAGAGGATAACATCAGCAGCATATGCCAGGTTGGCTAACATAAGAACGGCCTTTAGAAACTTGTGTAAGGAATCTTTCAGAACATTATATACCACATATGTCAGACCAATCCTGGAGTATGCGGCTCCAGCATGGAGTCCCTATCTAGTCAAGCATAAGACTAAACTGGAAAAGGTTCAAAGGTTTGCCACCAGACTAGTACCCGAGCTGAGAGGTATGAGCTACGAGGAGCGACTGCAGGAATTAAACCTCACTTCGTTGGAAGACAGAAGAGTTAGGGGGACATGATCACCACATTCAAGATTCTCAGGGGAATCGACAGGGTTGATAAAGACAGGCTGTTTAACACAAGGGCACACGCACTAGGGGACACAGGTGGAAGCTGAGTGCCCAAATGAGCCACAGAGATATTAGAAAGAACTTTTTTAGTGTCAGAGTGGTTGACAAATGGAATGCATTAGGAAGCGATGTGGTGGAGGCTGACTCCATACACAGTTTCAATGTAGATATGATAGAGCCCATTAGGCTCAGGAAACTGTACACCTGTTGATTGACGGTTGAGAGGCGGGACCAAAGAGCCAGAGCTCAACCCCGCAAGCAACAACTAGGTGAGTACACACACACACATCTATATATATATATATATATATATATATATATATTTATAT
>WNGS01161783.1:0-11116 GCA_020271785.1 Procambarus virginalis | reverse complement strand
GTAGTAAACACCTGTTATGGAAATATTGGCGGTGTTGTACCTCCCGGAACATAATTAATAAAGTGCGAATAAGGAGCAATGACAATGGTGTCGCACAACGAGACTGCGGCTGAGAAGCCCAACCAAACAAACATTATTGTTCATTTTGGCAACATGAAGAATTTTTTTTTTGCAAGAAACTGGCTTGTGTGGCGAGGATGGTAGGACCTATTCTTGCCTTCGAATCCATTGGTGAAAAAGGATAGATAAATGAAGAAACTTTGTCTCTCTCGTCAAGATCAGGCGAAGGAGTGACTATGGCTCTCCGGTCCACCGCCTCCTGCGGTTACTCAGACTATTAAAATGGTATTCTTTATTCCCTGGTGCCGCCTTCGCCACACGTCTCTTCATCTGTACTTCCTTCCTTGGCCATTCTCGCCCTCCAAACTCTTGTCTCCGTCGGGGGAAGCATTAGCGCTCACCAGGCCGCCAGTGCTCTGGGATACATGGAGCCTCCAGTGAGACGGGTCATAGCGAGTGACTCTGTGTTCTCTGGCGTGTCCTCCGCCCTCGAGAACAGGGCGGAGGACCTGGAGGACCTTCCGGGAGTAACACAGCCCCAAGGACCTAAACAACGATTGCTGTCGCTCACCAAGCCAAAGCCGATGCTCCAAACGCTTTACCAACTCATCTTCTCCATTACGCCCTTCTGCCCATACCCACAGTACCCTTAAAGCATTTCACAATCGCAAACGGGCGCACAAAAGAACGACACGTCAACAACGATTTCGTAGTTTCAGATCCCGTGGTATGATATTTCTCCCTGACTCATCGCTGAATCCTCCTGAATATATCAAATTCATAATTTATTCTAAGTATTCCCAAGATCACAATGTTTCAGGCCACGCAAGTGGGAGGTCCCAAGCCTTGTGGTCTGAAGGCAGCGATGGTGAGGGTCGCCCTGTGCTCTCTGACCCGCCGTCAGCCTCCGGTGACCGGGTGAGCCACAGCCACGCCAGATCGGGTCGGCAGACAGCGTCAAAGAAATCGAAAAGCAATTTGGGTGATGTAACCTTGAGATTTCAGGAAAATAAAAAGACAGACCAAATGCATAAACTACTAAACTCAAAAATCAGTGACAGAGTGAAAAAAGCGGTGAGTCGAGGAAATAAAGAAGTGAAATGAGTGAAAATTTTGTAGCGACTTTAGTGAAAATGTATAGAAATGTTCACAGTAAACCTAAAGGGGAAAGAATGACAGATATAGACAACAAAACTGAAATTAAAAATCAACTGACTCTCAGGAAAAATCCAATTCCCGACACTAACACAAAGTTGAGTCGAGTACAGTCCAACATGACTAATATAATGACATGGAGAAAGACAACACCAGTTTAGCTGGTATGAGAGGAGAGACTGTGGCGAGCGTGAGGCTGGAACAGTGACAGGTGTGGAGAGAAACAGGGTTGGAACAGTGACAGGTGTGACGAGGAAAAGAGCTGGAACAGTGACAAGTATGGCGAGGCGTGAGGCTGGAACAGTAACAGGTGTGGAGAGGCGTGAGGCTGGAACAGTGACAAGTGTGGGGAGAAACAGGGTTGGAACAGTGACAGGTGTGGCGAGGAAAAAAGCTGGAACAGTGACAAGTATGGCGAGGCGTGAGGCTGGAACAGTAACAGGTGTGGAGAGGCGTGAGGCTGGAACAGTGACAAGTGTGGGGAGAAACAGGGTTGGAACAGTGACAGGTGTGGCGAGGAAAAAAGCTGGAACAGTGACAAGTATGGCGAGGCGTGAGGCTGGAACAGTGACAGGTGTGGCGAGGCGTGAGACTGGAACAGTGACAGGTGTGGCGAGGCGTGATGCTGGAACAATGACAGGTGTGGCGAGGGGTGGAGATGAAAGAGTGACAGGTGTGGCAAGAGTTATAGCAAGAGCTGTGAAAATAACGGCCACGTTACCTTCGTCCGCGAAGGGAGACACGTCCGCCATTACGCGCCGCGAAGAACCCCAAATCAAAACAAGTCAAGAGGAAATAGTTGAAAATTCTGAGTGTGAAAAGAGAAGATCAAAGCAGACAGTAGTGTCGGACAGAAGAGTTTTGAGGAGGCCGACACACCCCTAGAATACCCACTCCGGGGGTCAACTACCCGACCACACTCCAAGTTTACTGTTGGCCGCCTCAGGACATACAACACCGAGCTGGGTGTGACCAGGCGGAGGCAGAATATGGACAGTCCCTCGCTACCATATCCCACAGACCTTCACCAAAACTTCCTAATGGATAAATTCAGTTCTGGCAGTGATGCTGATGAGGCTTCCTCGTTGCTGGCCCGTGCAGAAGCCGACGTTAAAACTCAGCATACGAGAGATGACTCGAACTCCAGTCAGAAACAGCCATCAGCATCTGTCGCTGGAGACCAAGAAGGCCAAACACATTTCAAGGAGAGCCACAAGGGCGAAGAATCTCTACTTAAGCACAAGCGTCCAATTCCGTATCATACCGAGATTATTTTTGACCACAGTGAGTTTGATTCGCCAAGCGGGTTCAACGTAGACAAGATACACAGCAACGGTGGCCAGCAGGAGAAACAAGACCGCCTCTACCATACATACAGAGTCAATAACATTGAGAGAAGTGGTGGTTCGAGAAGAGTTCAGTTTTTAAAGGATAATGCTTCGAACTCCGGGAGAGAAGCCGCGACCCACGAAGTACCATACGAGTACAACCTGCAGGAGGTGCCACCGACCGGCGCCCCTCACCAGGCGGACAGAGAGATGAGAGACACCTCCGCCAGCAAAAAACCTGGCGGAGGAGGTCAAACATCCTCCGTACCTCTATTAGACACCGAAGGCTCGGTTCGAATCCCTTGCTACGTAATTATCTTCCTGCTGGGAGTAGTGGGCAACACTCTGGTGATTGTTACACTCCTCCAGACCGCAAGATGAGGACCATCACCAACGTCTTCCTCCTCAACCTGGTGAGCTCCTCACTCTTCACTTCCATCTCATCCCTTCTTAACCTTCCTAATGTTTACAACTAAATTTAACGTCAAATGAACTACTTTTCAATATAATAATTCCTTCCTCCAAAGCTGCCACGGCTGCTAATATCACTCCTCTTCTCCTGCTATTACTTGTAGTACAGTCGAACCACTTGTAGTACAGTCGAACCACTTGTAGTACAGTGAACCACTTGTAGTACAGTCGAACCACTTGTAGTACAGTCGAACCACTTGTAGTACAGTCGAACCACTTGTAGTACAGACGAACCACTTGTTGTAAAGTCGAACCACTTGTAGTACAGACGAACCACTTGTAGTACAGTCGAACCGCTTGTAGTTCAGTGAACCACTTGTAGTACAGTCGAACCACTTGTAGTACAGTGAACCACTTGTAGTACAGTTGAACCACTTGTAGTACAGTTGAACCACTTGTAGTACAGTCGAACCACTTGTAGTGCAGTCGAACCACTTGTAGTACAGTCGAACCACTTGTAGTACAGTCGAACCACTTGTAGTACAGTTGAACCACTTGTAGTGCAGTGAACCACTTGTAGTACAGTGAACCACTTGTAGTACAGTGAACCACTTGTAGTACAGTGAACCACTTGTAGTACAGTCGAACCACTTGTAGTACAGTCGAACCACTTGTAGTACAGTGAACCACTTCTAGTACATTGAACCACTTGTAGTACAGTCGAACCACTTGTAGTGCAGTCGAACCACTTGTAGTACAGTCGAACCACTTGAAGTACAGTCGAACCACTTGTAGTACAGTGAACCACTTGTAGTACAGTGAACCACTTGTAGTACAGTGAACCACTTGTAGTACAGTCGAACCACTTGTAGTACAGTCGAACCACTTGTAGTACAGTGAACCACTTCTAGTACAGTGAACCACTTGTAGTACAGTCGAACCACTTGTAGTACAGTCGAACCACTTGTAGTACAGTCGAACCACTTGTAGTACAGTGAACCACTTGTAGTACAGTGAACCACTTGTAGTGCAGTCGAACTACCTGTAGTACAGTGAACCACTTGTAGTACAGTGAACCACTTGTATTACAGTCGAACCACATGTAGTACAGTGAACCACTTGTAGTACAGTGAACCACTTGTAGTACAGTGAACCACTTGTTGTACAGTGAACCACTTGTAGTACAGTGAACCACTTGTAGTACAGTGAACCACTTGTTGTACAGTGAACCACTTGTAGTGCAGTCGAACTACCTGTAGTACAGTGAACCACTTCTAGTACAGTGAACCACTTGTTGTACAGTGAACCACTTGTAGTACAGTGAACCACTTGTAGTACAGTGAACCACTTGTAGTACAGTGAACCACTTGTTGTACAGTGAACCACTTGTAGTACAGTGAACCACTTGTAGTACAGTGAACCACTTCTAGTACAGTGAACCACTTGTTGTACAGTGAACCACTTGTAGTACAGTGAACCACTTGTAGTACAGTGAACCACTTGTAGTACAGTGAACCACTTGTTGTACAGTGAACCACTTGTAGTACAGTGAACTACTTGTAGTACAGTGAACCACTTGTTGTACAGTGAACCACTTGTAGTAAAGTGAACCACTTGTAGTACAGTGAACCACTTGTAGTAAAGTGAACCACTTGTAGTAAAGTGAACCACTTGTAGTAAAGTGAACCACTTGTAGTACAGTGAACCACTTGTAGTACAATCGAACCACTTCTAGTACAGTGAACCACTTGCAGTACAGTCGAACCACTTGTAGTACAGTGAACCACTTGTAGTACAATCGAACCACTTCTAGTACAGTGAACCACTTGTAGTACAGTGAACCACTTGTAGTACAGTGAACCACTTCTAGTACAGTGAACCACTTGTAGTACAGTGAACCACTTCTAGTACAGTGAACCACTTGTAGTAAAGTGAACCACTTGTAGTACAATCGAACCACTTGTAGTACAGTCGAACCACTTCTAGTACAGTGAACCACTTGTAGTAAAGTGAACCACTTGTAGTACAATCGAACCACTTGTAGTATAGTCGAACCACTTCTAGTACAGTGAACCACTTCTAGTACAGTGAACCACTTCTAGTACAGTGAACCACTTCTAGTACAGTGAACCACTTGTAGTACAGTGAACCACTTGTAGTACAATCGAACCACTTCTAGTACAGTGAACCACTTCTAGTACAGTGAACCACTTGTAGTACAGTGAACCACTTGTAGTACAATCGAACCACTTGTAGTACAGTCGAACCACTTCTAGTACAGTGAACCACTTCTAGTACAGTGAACCACTTCTAGTACAGTGAACCACTTCTAGTACAGTGAACCACTTGTAGTACAATCGAACCACTTGTAGTACAGTGAACCACTTGTAGTACAGTGAACCACTTGTAGTACAGTGAACCACTTGTAGTACAGTGAACCAATTGTAGTACAGTGAACCACTTGTAGTACAGTGAACCACTTGTAGTACAGTGAACCACTTGTAGTGATTAGATTACTGCTCTCCGTCGTTTCTTCTCCAATATTAATTAACATTATTACAATTATAACTATTAATACTATTATTAATTAACATTACTACTATCCCTGCCCACACACAACGTAACGGTCTTTATTGTTACAACTTGTCCCATCTTGTTATACGGTTGTTATGACCTGTTAGCGAGTTGTTACAACTTGTTAGATACTCGTTACTGCTTGTTAGAAGCTGTTACAAGTTGCCCAAACGTTGAAGTTTGGTGGTGTGTTGGGCAGGATATTATTCTCAATACGACACACACACACACACACATTATCGTAATATATAAATGATAAAATTTATCGGAGCCGTGATGAGGATTCGAACCCATGTGCAGGGGTGTTCCCCAGCTGCAAGCTGTAGTCGACTGCGCCATGACATGGTCAAAGAATTGCAACCTTGAGGGTACTAGTGCACCCACCAGGGCCTGACGGCTGAGTGGACAGCACTTGGGATTGGTAGTCCTAAGGTTCCGGGTTCGATCCCGGCAGAGTGAGAAAAAAAATATCACAGTTCCTAAAAACAGTTATGAAACTATTGTACAAAATATAAGTATTATGTGTGAGGTGAGGCTGGTGTGTGAGGTGAGGCAGGTGTGTGAGGTGAGGCTGGTGTGTGAGGTGAGGCTGGTGTGTGAGGTGAGGCTGGTGTGTGAGGTGAGGCTGGTGTGTGAGGTGAGGCAGGTGTGTGAGGTGAGGCTGGTGTGTGAGGTGAGGCTGGTGTGTGAGGTGAGGCTGGTGTGTGAGGTGAGGCTGGTGTGTGAGGTGAGGCAGGTGTGTGAGGTGAGGCTGGTGTGTGAGGTGAGGCTGGTGTGTGAGGTGAGGCTGGTGTGTGAGGTGAGGCTGGTGTGTGAGGTGAGGCAGGTGTGTGAGGTGAGGCAGGTGTGTGAGGTGAGGCAGGTGAGACTGGTGTGTGAGGTGAGGCAGGTGTGTGAGGTGAGGCTGGTGTGTGAGGTGAGGCAGGTGTGTGAGGTGAGGCAGGTGTGTGAGGTGAGGCAGGTGTGTGAGGTGAGGCTGGTGTGTGAGGTGAGGCAGGTGTGTGAGGTGAGGCTGGTGTGTGAGGTGAGGCAGGTGTGTGAGGTGAGGCAGGTGTGTGAGGTGAGGCTGGTGTGTGAGGTGAGGCAGGTGTGTGAGGTGAGGCTGGTGTGTGAGGTGAGGCAGGTGTGTGAGGTGAGGCAGGTGTGTGAGGTGAGGCAGGTGTGTGAGGTGAGGCAGGTGTGTGAGGTGAGGCAGGTGTGTGAGGTGAGGCTGGTGTGTGAGGTGAGGCTGGTGTGTGAGGTGAGGCTGGTGTGTGAGGTGAGGCTGGTGTGTGAGGTGGGACAGGTGTGTGAGGTGAGGCTGGTGTGTGAGGTGAGGATGGTGTGTGAGGTGAGGCAGGTGTGTGAGGTGAGGCAGGTGTGTGAGGTGAGGCTGGTGTGTGAGGTGAGGCAGGTGTGTGAGGTGAGGCAGGTGTGTGAGGTGAGGCTGGTGTGTGAGCTGAGGCTGGTGTGTGAGGTGAGGCTGGTGTGTGAGGTGAGGCAGGTGTGTGAGGTGAGGCAAGTGTGTGAGGTGAGGCAGGTGTGTGAGGTGAGGCAGGTGTTTGAGGTGAGGCAGGTGTGTGAGGTGAGGCAGGTGTGTGAGGTGAGGCAGGTGTGTGAGGTGAGGCAGGTGTGTGAGGTGAGGCAGGTGTGTGAGGTAATGCAGGTGTGTGAGGTGAGGCTGGTGTGTGAGGTGAGGCTGGTGTGTGAGTGGAGGCAGGTGTGTGAGGTGAGGCTGGTGTGTGATGTGAGGCAGGTGAGGCTGGTGTGTGAGGTGAGGCAGGTGAGGCTGGTGTGTGAGGTGAGGCAGGTGTGTGAGGTGAGGCTGGTGTGTGAGGTGAGGCAGGTGTGTGAGGTGAGGCTGGTGTGTGAGGTGAGGCAGGTGAGGCTGGTGTGTGAGGTGAGGCAGGTGTGTGAGGTGAGGCTGGTGTGTGATGTGAGGCAGGTGAGGCTGGTGTGTGAGGTGAGGCAGGTGAGGCTGGTGTGTGAGGTGAGGCAGGTGTGTGAGGTGAGGCAGGTGTGTGAGGTGAGGCTGGTGAGGCTGGTTTGTGAGGTGAGGCAGGTGTGTGAGGTGAGGCTGGTGAGGCTGGTGTGTGAGGTGAGGCTGGTGTGTGAGGTGAGGCTGGTGTGTGAGGTGAGGCAGGTGTGTGAGGTGAGGCTGGTGAGGCTGGTGTGTGAGGTGAGGCTGGTGTGTGAGGTGAGGCAGGTGTGTGAGATGAGGCTGGTGTGTGAGGTGAGGCAGGTGTGTGAGATGAGGCTGGTGTGTGAGGTGAGGCTGGTGTGTGAGGTGAGGCTGGTGTGTGAGGTGAGGCTGGTGTGTGATATGAGGCAGGTGAGGCCGGTGTGTGAGGTGAGGCAGGTGAGGCTGGTGTGTGAGGTGAGGCAGGTGTGTGAGGTGAGGCTGTGTGTGATGTGAGGCAGGTGAGGCTGGTGTGTGAGGTGAGGCTGGTGAGGCTGGTGTGTGAGGTGAGGCTGGTGTGTGAGGTGAGGCAGGTGTGTGAGGTGAGGCAGGTGAGGCTGGTGTGTGAGGTGAGGCTGGTGTGTGATGTGAGGCAGGTGAGGCTGGTGTGTGATGTGAGGCAGGTGAGGCTGGTGTGTGAGGTGAGGCAGGTGAGGCTGGTGTGTGAGGTGAGGCAGGTGTGTGAGGTGAGGCAGGTGTGTGAGGTGAGGCTGGTGAGGCTGGTGTGTGAGGTGAGGCAGGTGTGTGAGGTGAGGCTGGTGAGGCTGGTGTGTGAGGTGAGGCTGGTGTGTGAGGTGAGACTGGTGTGTGAGGTGAGGCTGGTGTGTGAGGTGAGGCAGGTGTGTGAGGTGAGGCTGGTGAGGCTGGTGTGTGAGGTGAGGCAGGTGATGCTGGTGTGTTAGGTGAGGCAGGTGTGTGAGGTGAGGCAGGTGAGGCAGGTGAGGCTGGTGTGTGAGGTGAGGCAGGTGTGTGAGGTGAGGCAGGTGAGACTGGTGTGTGAGGTGAGGCAGGTGAGGCTGGTGTGTGAGGTGAGGCTGGTGTGTGAGATGAGGCAGGTGTGTGAGGTGAGGCTGGTGTGTGAGGTGAGGCAGGTGTGTGAGGTGAGGCTGGTGTGTGAGGTGAGGCAGGTGTGTGAGGTGAGGCTGGTGTGTGAGGTGAGGCAGGTGTGTGATGTGAGGCAGGTGAGGCAGGTGTGTGAGGTGAGGCAGGTGAGACTGGTGTGTGATGTGAGGCAGGTGAGGCTGGTGTGTGAGGTGAGGCAGGTGTGTGAGGTGAGGCAGGTGTGTGAGGTGAGGCAGGTGAGACTGGTGTGTGAGGTGAGGCAGGTGAGGCAGGTGTGTGAGGTGAGGCTGGTGTGTGATGTGAGGCAGGTGAGGCTGGTGTGTGAGGTGAGGCAGGTGAGGCTGGTGTGTGAGGTGAGGCAGGTGTGTGAGGTGAGGCAGGTGTGTGGGGTGAGGCAGGTGAGACTGGTGTGTGAGGTGAGGCAGGTGAGGCTGGTGTGTGAGGTGAGGCAGGTGTGTGAGGTGAGGCTGGTGTGTGAGGTGAGGCAGGTGTGTGAGGTGAGGCTGGTGTGTGAGGTGAGGCAGGTGTGTGATGTGAGGCAGGTGAGGCAGGTGTGTGAGGTGAGGCTGGTGTGTGAGGTGAGGCAGGTGAGACTGGTGTGTGATGTGAGGCAGGTGAGGCTGGTGTGTGAGGTGAGGCAGGTGTGTGAGGTGAGGCAGGTGAGACTGGTGTGTGAGGTGAGGCAGGTGTGTGAGGTGAGGCAGGTGTGTGATGTGAGGCAGGTGAGACTGGTGTGTGAGGTGAGGCAGGTGAGGCTGGTGTGTGAGGTGAGGCTGGTGTGTGAGATGAGGCAGGTGTGTGAGGTGAGGCTGGTGTGTGAGGTGAGCCAGGTGAGGCTGGTGTGTGAGGTGAGGCAGGTGTGTGAGGTGAGGCAGGTGTGTGAGGTGAGGCAGGTGTGTGAGGTGAGGCAGGTGTGGCTGGTGTGTGACGTGAGGCAGGTGAGTGAGGTTGTAACGGGTCCTGGATAATGTCTCTCCTTCTCCCTCTACCCTGCCTTTAGTCAACTTATCTCAAAGACCTCAGAGCTCTACTCTAATCCCTCCGGCCTGCTCCTGGTGATCTAAGAAGATTGGCCGCCTTAGATACTACAAACACAACAATGCTATACTTGGCCCCTAGCAAACTCAAGGACCTTCTCTTGCTGCCACCACCAAACCTACACGATCGTGACGAGTAATTAATTGTGGTTTGGACCAATTAATTAACCATTAATTCCTTAGGGTGGTTAATCCCCAATTAATTGGAAAGGGAGATATGACTTTACGTTCAGTGTGGAACTCAATTGAAAATATGGGGATATATCTGATATTAAAATAGACTAGGCTTGCCTGTAATATGTATATTGACTAAAAATACCATAAATACTACACAAGATTTATTAAAACAAAAGCTTACCAAATGATAATAAAAGGACTCACTCCCTAACTTAATACTTCCTAACTGAAATATTCCTAAGAGGTAAATGATTAAGAATTAACTGTACCAACTCTTAAGCACTTTACTGTAGTATTGTAAGTCCCATGCTGATGTTCTGGCTGCTTGGGGTTGAGATGGTGACCCCAGGCTGCTCCACGCCACACTGCTAACCTGTCCGATGTTCCAGGGTGAGGCTACCTAATATTACTCCGCCTGGCTATTAATTACCAAGCTAGATGCAGGCGATGAGTCACAATAACGTGGCTGCAAGTATGTTGACCAAACCACACACTAGAAGGTGAAGGGACGACGACGTTTCGGTCCGTCCTGGACCATTCTCAAGTCGATTGTCTTGAGATACCAAGCTGGGTTAAATTGAACAAGGTAATTTTATTTCCTGGCCAACCCAGATGGTTGAATTCTTATTGAAACTGATGGTAATTCTATAGGCATCTTGGAAAAGGTTATATCCAATTACAACACTGACTAGTGACCTGAATTTATACTTTATGAATTAATAATATGGGAGGTTGTGGTACATCGGGCGCCTAACCTTGGCCCGTGGAAGGTCAGATACGTCGCCAGGTGAACTAGTAGCCTCTCAAACTGACGTTACTTTCTCTGTGACAGTATACGAACCTTGATCTTCATTCTACAATCATGTTAACCTAACATACATACTTAAACCAGATTGGTTATTACTACAATCACTGTATATATTGAAATATTTATCGCTTGTTGAATTATTACCAAAGAGCCAGGCGTTAGTTATATATATATATATATATATATATATATATATATATATATATATATATATATATATATATCAAGTGGAAAGTGTCAATGTTTATGTTGGTCCGCTCCGCCTGTCTTCAATACACTGAAGGAAATGGCACAACATATTTTTCTACAACGTTTTGTTTCAGGCTTAGTGCAGTCCTCTGTCTCACGGGAGGCTTTTAATTAATGACCGAGTTATCTATGAAAATTTTTCCACATTTCACTTACCAGAATAATATTGACTAATTCTAGTTTTCAATATTTAACCAATATGTGTCCAGATTCACTTTACTAGGCATACTATGCGAATACGGAGCCTTATTTCAATATAATTTACCAAGTAAAACATTTAGCTTCTTCACTTTTCCCTCAAATGTTCTTTTCTAAA
>WNGS01161776.1:11011-94829 GCA_020271785.1 Procambarus virginalis | reverse complement strand
GGACACTGGTGCTGCAGTGTCAACATTGTCTAGAGATTGGGCAGATACCTTGCAATTGAATGTAAAACCAGGTAAAAAATCTTTAAGTGCTTATGATAAGGTACCGATTAAGGTCTCTGGCAAAGTGTCGGCAAAAGTAGGTTATAATGGAAAAGAAATTGTCCAAGATTTTTATGTAGTGGATTCACATAATCCTAGCCTATGTGGTAAGGATCTCATGGAAAAAGTGGGAATTTTCTGTGGGCCTAGATGAATTGTCGACAGTTAAAACAATTAAAAGTGCCGAACAAATGTTAATAAATATTCAGTGAGGCAAATAAGCCAATAATGCATGGTGGCAAAAATTCACCTGAAAGTGGGGCTTTACCTAAATTTTTCAAGGCAAGAACAGTGCCGTTTCATTACAAGCAATTGGTAGAATCAGCCTGGAAAAGCATGTGGCAGAAGGCATCTTAGAGCCAATTACACATTGGCTCTAACAGGACAGAGTGGAATGACAAGGACAAAGCGGCAGTGAATGAAGTACTGAAGGCACTAGACATGGAAGGGGCTGAGCATAGCATTGAGAAGGTTTTCAGGCTAGGTTGGTACAACAAAGACCGAGACCGAGTGATAAAGATAGTCTTTGCAAACGAGAGCTCAAAGGAGAAGATTCTATCAAGGAAGAGCTCCTGAAAAACGTGGTAAATTCAAAAATGTATTCCTCCAAAGAGACATGACAAGGGAGGAGAGAGCCGTGGCGGCAGAAGCAAGGAAGAGGCGCAGGGCGAGAGGGGAAAACCAGGAGGTCACAGCTACCAACACAACACCCCAGATGCGAGGGGGGAACCCACAACCAGCTACCCAGTAACACCAGAGGGGAGGATAACCCCGCCACCCTCTGCATAGAAAAACCATACCTCCCCCACACCCAATCCCCACCTTCTGCCCCTCCCTCCTCCCGCAGAGTCTTCCCTCCCCTCCTCCCTCCTGTCCTCCCTCCCCTTTCACCCCATACCCTCCCTGCCCCTCCCCCTTCACTGGATCCCCCGCCCCTCGTCCTAGTATCCTCTGAGACCCTGTTATCCACCTCACAGGTCTTCACACCCATGAAACAGCTTCCCCCACCAGCAGAACACTCACCAAGGAGGCGATTTGAGAAGGGACAGAGGAAAGTGAGCCTCAAAGCAATGTACACTAACATAGATGGAATTACAAATAAAGCAATGAGCTTGGAGAACGGGTACTAGAGGAAAACCCAGAATAATAGCCCTCACAGAAACAAAACTGACGAAAACGATAACAAATGCAGTGTTCCCACAGGACTATTATGTTATGAGGAAAGAGAGGGAAGGAAGAGGTGGTGGTGGTGTAGCTCTACTGGTAAGAAAAGGCTGGGATATTGAGGAGATGGTTGTTCAGGGCTGTGAAGGTTTCAGTGACTACATAGCAGGTACCATAACAAATGGAGGGAAAAAATTATAGTCGTAGTCATATATAATCCTCCACCAAATGACAGAAGACCTAGACAGGAATATGATAGAAACAACATGGCCACCATTAACATAATAGAAAGAGCAGCTTCTGTTGCTAGCAGGAATGGATCTGGACTACTAATTATGGGAGACTTCAACCATGGGAAGATAGATTGGGAGAACAGAGACCCGCATGGAGGACCAGAAACATGGAGAGCTAAGCTGCTGGATGTGGCAACAAGAAACTTTCTAAGCCAGCACGTCAATGACCCAACAAGAATGAGAGGAGAAGATGAACCAGCAATGCTTGATTTGATATTTACCCTAAATGAGTGGGATATAAGGGAAGTTAAGATGGAAGCGCCCTTGGGAATGAGTGACCATAGTGTATTGAACTTTGAGTACCTGGTAGAGCTAGGAATTATCCCCCCAAAAAAGAACTAGGAATCAAAAGGCTGGCATTCCGAAAGGGGAATTATGTACAGATGAGAAGTTTCCTAAGTGAAATACCTTGGGACTCAGACCTCAGAGATAAGTCTGTACAGGGTATGATGGACTATGTTACCCAAAAGTGTCAGGAGGCAGTAAACAGGTTCATCCCGGTCCAAAGGGAAAAATCCGAGAAGCAACAGAAGAATCCATGGTATAATAGGGAATGTATGGAAGAAACTGAACAAAAGGCGTGGAGGAACTTCCGGAATAACAGAACACCAGAAAGCAGAGAGAGATACCAGAGAGCCAGGAATGAGTACGTCAGGGTGAGAAGAGAAGCAGAGAAAAGTTTTGAAAATGATATAGCAAACAAAGCCAAGACCGAACCAAAGCTACTCCACAGTCACATCAGAAGGAAAACAACAGTGAAAGAACAGGTATTGAAACTTAGAACAGGCGAGGACAGGTATACAGAGAATGACAAAGAGGTGTGTGAAGAACTCAACAAGAGGTTCCAGGAGGTCTTCACAATAGAACAAGGTGAGGTCACTGTGCTAGGAGAAAGGGAGGTAAATCAGGCGGCCTTGGAAGAGTTCGAAATTACGAGAGAGGAGGTAAAGAGACACCTGCTGGATCTGGATGTTAGAAAGGCTGTTGGGCCAGACGGGATCTCACCTTGGATACTGAAAGAGTGTGCAGAGGCACTTTGCTTGCCACTCTCCATAGTGTATAGTAAGTCACTGGAGACGGGAGACCTACCAGAAATATGGAAGACGGCGAATGTGGTCCCAATATACAAAAAGGGCGACAGGCAAGAGGCACTGAACTACAGGCCAGTGTCCTTGACTTGTATACCATGCAAGGTGATGGAGAAGATCGTGAGAAAAAACCTGGTAACACATCTGGAGAGAAGAGACTTCGTGACAAATCGCCAACATGGGTTCAGGGAGGGAAATCTTGCCTTACAGGCTTGATAGAATTCTACGATCAGGTGACAAAGATTAAGCAAGAAAGAGAGGGCTGGGCGGACTGCATTTTCTTGGATTGTCGGAAAGCCTTTGACACAGTACCGCATAAGAGGCTGGTACATAAGCTGGAGAGACAGGCAGGTGTAGCTGGTAAGGTGCTCCAGTGGATAAGGGAGTACCTAAGCAATAGGAAGCAGAGAGTTACGGTAAGGGGTGAGACCTCCGATTGGCGTGAAGTCACCAGTGGAGTCCCACAGGGCTCTGTACTCGGTCCTATCTTGTTTCTGATATGTAAATGATCTCCCGGAGGGTATCGATTCATTTCTCTCAATGTTTGCGGACGATGCCAAAATTATGAGAAGGATTAAAACAGAAGAGGACTGTTTGAGGCTTCAAGAAGACCTAGACAAGCTGAAGGAATGGTCGAACAAATGGTTGTTAGAGTTTAACCCAACCAAATGTAATGTAATGAAGATAGGTGTAGGGAGCAGGAGGCCAGATACAAGGTATCATCTGGGAGAGGAAATTCTTCAGGAATCAGAGAAAGAAAAAGACTTGGGGTTGATATCACGCCAGACCTGTCTCCTGCAGCACATATCAAGAGGATAACATCAGCGGCATATGCCAGGCTGGCCAACATACGAACGGCATTCAGAAACTTGTGTAAAGAATCATTCAGAACTTTGTATACCACATATGTCAGGCCAATCCTGGAGTATGCAGCCCCAGCATGGAGTCCATATCTAGTCAAGGATAAGACTAAACTGGAAAAGGTTCAAAGGTTTGCCACCAGACTAGTGCCCGAGCTGAGAGGTATGAGCTACGAGGAGAGACTACGGGAATTAAACCTCACTTCGCTGGAAGACAGAAGAGTTAGGGGGGACATGATCACCACATTAAGATTCTGAAGGGAATTGATAGGGTAGATAAAGACAGGCTATTTAACACAAGGGGCACACGCACAAGGGGACACAGGTGGAAACTGAGTGCCCAAATGAGCCACAGAGATATTAGAAAGAACTTTTTTAGTGTCAGAGTGGTTGCCAAATGGAATGCATTGAAGTGATGTGGTGGAGGCTGACTCCATACACAGCTTCAAGTGTAGATATGATAGAGCCCAATAGGCTCAGGAATCTGTACACCAGTTGATTGACAGTTGAGAGGCGGGACCAAAGAGCCAAAGCTCACCCGCAAGCACAATTAGGTGAGTACAATTAGGTGAGTACATAGTGAGTGGCAGCCCCTAATTGTACCAGTGTTGAAGGCAGATCGGAAATCCTTGAGAATCTGTGCAGACTTCAAGGAACTGAACAACCGCATACACTGTGAGAAGTACCCTTTACCTAAGATAGATGAGTTGTTGTCAGCGCCTGCAAGGGGGGGCAATTTTTTCTAAGATTGACCTGAAAGATGCTTACTTGCAAATTCCTGTAGAGGAGGAGAGCCAGAAATTGTTAGTGATTAATACCCACAAGGGGTTATTAAGTATAAAAGACTTCCTTTCGGACTCTCCTCGTCTCCAGCAATTTTTCAGAGATTCTGTCCCAGTTGTTAGTTAACATTGAAGGTGTGGCTAGTTTTTTAGATGACATTATTGTATGTGGAGAGAATGAGGAAGTGCATGATGCTAGATTAGAACAAGTTTTGAATCTTTTGCAAAAGCACAATGTGAAGATTAATAAGGGAAAAACAACGTTGAAGACCAAGGCCATTGAATACCTGGGGTACCATATTTCAGGTAAGGGTTTACTCCTCACAAAAATGTAGCGGCTATAATAGATGCCTCAGCCCCAACATCAGTTGGGGAAGTACAGTCTTTTGTTGGGATGGTTACATATTTTTGTAAGTTCGTGAAGAACTTTTCAACAAAAATAGCACCCTTGTATGAATTGTTGAAAAAAGGGCTTGATTTAAGTGGGCAGCAAGAGAGGAAAATGCATTCAGGAATATTAAGCAGGAATTGATCAATTCTCCAGTGCTCACTAATTTTACAAGTAGACTCCCGTTAAAACTGGAGGTAGATGCTTCCCCAGTAGGAGTGGGTTGTATTATTACAGGAAGTAGATGGTCAGGATAAAGTAGTATATTTTGCTTGCAAGAAATTATCTCCTGCGGAACAGAATTATTCTCAGTCAGATAAAGAAGCCTTAGCTTTGGTATATGCTGTAAAAAACTGAGGTATTTTCAGCTGGGGAGGAAATTTCTTGCTAGAACAGACCATAAACCCCTGCTAGGATTGTTTGGCAGAGGTAAGCAGCTCCAGTTAATGCCAGTGCTAGAATTCAAAGATGGGCATTACTACTCTCGCAGTTTGAGTATGATTTAGAGTTTAAGCCAGACAAGGATAATGCAGTAGCTGATGCATTAAGTAGATTGCCTGTGACAGAACAATTAAATTCCAGTATTCCAGTGGAGCATGTTAACCTGGTGGACTCTATGTCTTTTGAGGATATTTCATTCCAGACTATTAAGAAGGCAACTGGTAGAGATCCCAAATTAAGTCTGTTGATGAAATATGTTAAATTTGGTTGAAATGATAATTTGTTATTGTCAGAGTATGCTGCAGTGAAGGCTGACCTTAGTATTCACCAGGATGTACTCTTGTATAGGAATAGAGTGGTGGTGCCTGGGGAACTGAGATGTAAGATTTTGGAACAGCTGCATGTAGGCCATAATGGCATAAATGCTATGAAAGCAGAAGCTAGAAGTTGGGTTTGGTGGCCAAAAATAGACCAGGATATTGCTGAGGTAACAAAAATTGTCATATTTGCTTTAAGAATAATCAAAAACCCCAGACCCCAGTACTTTCTTGGCCATGCACTGGAAAACCCTGGTCTAGACTTCATGTAGATTATGCGGGACCTGTGGATAATAAATATTACCTAGTGGTGGTGGATTCATACACCAAATTTCTGGATGTGCATGTGTATAATTCTACCACATCATCTGTAACTTGTGAATTACTAAGGAAAACATTTTGTAATTTTGGATTGCCAGACATAATTGTCTCAGACAATGCTCCTTATTTTGTTTCTGTGGAAATGGAGGATTTTTTTTCGAAAAAATGATATTAAACATGTAACACCTGCCCCCTATAATCCTTCTTCAAATGGTCTAGCAGAGAGAGCAGTGAGATCCTTGAATGAAGGGTTAAAGCGGTTTACGGAAGGTACTATTAATGCAAGGCTTTGTAGATTTTTATATAATCAAAGGAAAACTGTTCATTCTACTACTGGTAAATCTCCTTCTGAATTACTGTTTAATAGACACTTTAAAGTGCACATGGAAGCAGTAAAGACAGATCCCAATAAAGAGAAATCGGTAACTAGCTTGGCCAGTCAGTTGGCTCAGGGAGAGGAATTGTTGTTTAATGAGTGGGATGCAGTATATACAAGGAATTTTGGAAGTGGAAAGCCCTGGGTGGAAGGAAAAATTAGGGAAGTCCTGGGCCGCAGGAATTCCACTGTGCAAGTGCAGAGTTTTGGGAACATTAATTGGAAAAGGCATGCCGATCAGCTCATGCCAAGGTTCACAGGGAGTTTTGAAGACCCTTCAGGTGGGGGTGAGGCAACTAGTGATATCCATCCTAATATTGAAGGGATAGCAGCACCTGCAGGAGACCGGGAGGCAGAGCAAGGGGCAGCAGAGGGTAATGGGGATACAGTCAACCCTATGGACTCTACAAGGAGTAATTCAGACGAATGTTTCCCAGAAGTAACAGGTCAGGATTCCCAGTTGAGAAAATCAGGAAGAGTCATACGACCACCTGATAGACTTAACCTGTAGGATAGAGTTTATTTAATTGGGGAGGAATATTGGGATTGAGTACTACAGATGTTGGAGGTAGCATGTTTGGAGCAGATGCTCTTTTGTTTATGATCTTGTTAATAATATTTCATGTACCTGATAATTGTTTTGTTGTTGTTACTGGCGGAGAATAAAACCATGAGGACGAAGATTGTTTCTCTGACCACAGTTATAACAGAATCTCTATTTATGTGCTCCGTCAGGAGGAGAATTAGTCAGGTGTTCTTGTATGAAGCCTGGACGACTTCGTGCTTGAGTCAGGAAGGAGAGAAGTTTAAATTGTAATTTTGTGGGCTGAGGAGCACGCCAACGTCCGATGCTGGGGCCAGGGCATGCCCTTGTACATCTAACTCTGTGGTAACCTATTTTAAACCGGTTAACAGTGATTGCTTGTAGGTGGTCGTGTGACCAGCGACCATAGCGGATGTTCGTTGATGTATTAGGAATGTTTAATTGAGGCAGAAAGCCTAAATAAGAGGATAGAGATGAGGGAGCCAGCTGGAGGGAGGAGCAGTACGTCCTCCCCCGCCGAGTGCCTCTAGCCAACTGAAGGGGGTGGTGGTGGCAGGCAGCCTTGGCGAGGGCGGCTCAGGTGGAGGCAGAGTTGGCCTCGTCCGGCCGTATTGGAGTCCCCTCACGGCGTGTGGTGATCAGAGAGATGTCGACTGGAGACATTTAATATGCATGAGTTTTAGTTATATGTTTGTAGGGAAACATTTTTATTGGCGTGTCGATGGATTGCAGGTTTGTCTGGGGAAAGGAGTTGCTGAGTGGACTTCGAGTCAGTAGAGTGAGTTAGTGGAAGAAACTCCAAGGCTGTTGAAGGAGTAGTGTACTCTGAGGAAGAGTAGCCCCCACAGTGAAGAGTAGGATCTCGAGCTGTGAGGAGAAGCAGTGAAGAAGAGTGTCATGTGCTTCTGTAATACCAGTGGTGAAACACCAGTGCTGTTCGAGGAAACTTCATGGTGTAGCAGCCTGGAAGAGCTGTAGACGACCCTGGTGGATATTTGTGGAGGAACCTGAAGATGTTCAGCGTGGTGAACTTCTAGATGTGGAGAGGAGGGTTCTGAGTGCCTACTTAGAGAGTTGGTAGTGTGAGTGTCATTAGCATGCAAGACGCAGTGAAAAGTGGGTGATTGGTTATTTTTGTAACAAGGAGTTCTTATATTGATGTTTATAGTATCACAGCCATAGGCTGAATTGCCTGCAGATATTTATATATATTCCAGAGCTAATAGTGCCATAATGGCCATAATTAACCCACTAGGTGAGGTTGGTAGCATAAGTGGCGAGCCAGGAGTTAGGCCACCACTTGATATAAACAGCTGGCAGAGTTCTGAAGGGATTGGATGGCAACCTGACTATAATAGCATAGTGATGGAGTCATTATTGTATCTTGTGTGTGTTGTATATGTTCTCTGTATATTAAATGTTCATAATCAGCAGGTGTTTGCCCTCGTTCTAGTGAGGCTTCCCAGAAAGTAGAAGAGAGAGAGAGAACCACAGCTGTGAACAGGGTGGTACAGAATTATAATTCAAAGAAAGGGAAATTGAGGAGGGCATACCAAATAAGAAGAGAGTAGGGAGTCACTGTGGCTCGAATTGGGTGTGTACACTTGACAACGAGGCCAGTGTTGGAGCTGCACCCCCTAAATGTATAATGCTGAATCCCTCTCCAAGAGCAGGAAGCTTACAGGGTGACCTTCTTAAAAAAGTATAAGCACTCTACGGGTTTTGGCTACCGTACCGGCTACTTTTGGTTGTACAGTCGGGATGTATGCCACCTATCTACAACCACGTAATAATATTTGGAGGCCTTTCTGGGAGAGTGAACTGACACACCCACACCCTGTCTGAGATTGGATTGGTACACCCTTATGAGACTGTGTGACCATAGGTGTATATTCTCTGGTTGATACCTGGCTGATGGGGTTCTGGGAGTTCTGCTCGCCAAGCCCGGCCCAAGACCAGGCTTGACTTGTGAGAGTTTGGTCCACTAGGCTATTGTTTGGAGCAGCCCACAGGCCTACATACCCACCACAGCCCGGTTGGTCCCGCACTCCTTGGGGGGAAACAATCTAGTTTACTCTTGAAGATGTCCACGGTTGTTCCGGCAATATTTCTTATGCTAGCTGGGAGGGTGTTGAACAACTGTGGACCTCTGATGTTTATACAGTGTTCTCTGATTGTGCCTATGGCACCCTTGCTCTTCATTGGTTCTATTCTGCATTTTCTTCCATATCATTCACTATAGCACGTTGTTATTTTACTGTGTAGATTTTGTACTTGGCCCCTCCAGTATCTTCCACGTGTATATTATTTGATATCTCTCTCGTCTTCTTTCTAGTGATTACATTTGGAAGGCTTTGAGACGATCCCAATTATTTAGGAGCTTTATTGCGTCTATGTATGCCATATATGTTCTCTGTATTCCCTCTATTTCAGCAATCTTTCCTACTTTGAAGGGGGGAAGTGAGTACTGAGCAGTACTCAAGACGGGACAGTACAAGTGACTTGAAGAGTACACCCATTGTGATGGGATCCCTGGATTTAAGAGGGATCCCATCCGATCTAAGAGGGATCCATCCGATCATTTTTCTGGCTGACGTAATATTTGCTTGGTTATGCTCCCTAAACGTTAGGTCGTCAGACATCATTATTCACAAATCTTTTACATGCTGTTTTCCTAATATGGGCACATTTGGTTGTGTTTTGTACTCTGTATTATGTTTAAGGTCCTCATTTTTACCGTACCTGAGTACCTGAAAATTATCACTGTTAAACATCATATTATTTTCTGTTGCCCAGTCGAAAACTTTATTAATATCTGCTTGAAGTTTTTCAATGTCTTCAGCCGAGGTAATTTTCATGCTTATTTTTGTGTCATCTGCAAAGGATGATACGAAGCTGTGACTTGTATTTTTGTCTATATCTGATATGAGAATAAGGAAAAGCAATGGTGCAAGGACTGTATCCTGAGGTACAGAGCTTTTAACTGCACTTGGACTCGACTTTATATGATTGACTGTTACTCGTTGAGTCCTGTTTGACAGAAAACTGAGTATGCAGCGTCCTACTTTACCGGTTATTCCCATTAACCTCATTTTGTGTGCTATCACTCCATGGTCACATTTATCAAAAGCCTTTGCGAAGTCATTCAGTATCAGCATTCTGTTTTTCTTCTAATGCCTCAGTGACTTTGTCGTAGTGACCAAGTAGCTGTGAGAGGCACGATCTTCCCGCTCGAAATCCATGTTGGCCTGGGTTGTGAAGGTCACTGCTCTCCATGAAATTGGTGACCTGACTCCTAATCACCCTCTCAAACACTTTTATTATGTGGGACGTTAGTGCAACTGGTCTATAATTCTTTGCCAATGCTTTGCTCCCTCCCTTGTGTAGAGGGGCTATGTCTGCTACTTTAAGTGCATCTGGTATCTCGATTTCTACAATCACCCTATTTAAATTATTCCTTCTTTGACGGGAAAGTCATATTTGCTTAAGCATTTCTGTTATTTTTTCCTTCGTTAATAATGTCATCTGCGTTCTATATCTACGTTTGATCTCTTTCTGGCTTTCCTCAAAGGAACATGTTTCAGACAAACTTGATACACTTCCGAAGTCAGTTTTTCAATTCCTCCTGTAGGGCTTGTATTACTTAGAACAGTTTCCCATGGAATGTTCGTAAGTTCCCCTGTTTATTTTCTCCCTCTATCCTTTTATTATTAAAATTGAATTTACTGAATAACCCCTCTCGCTTGATCTTAGGTTTTAGGTCTCTTTTTGAATATTGTTGGTCGTTTGCACTTCAATGAGCTTGTGATCTGAGTATGTGGTATCTGATATCGTAATGTCTCTGATAATGTCTTTATTGTTCATAAAGACCAGATCTAGAATATTTTCATTTCTCGTTGTCTCTGATATCTGCTGGTTGAGTGAAAATTTGTCACAGAATCTAAGTAGTTCTCTAATCTGTGGTTGGTTAGGTCCTGATACATTTCCTGGTATAATATTATTGTTTGCTATTCTCCATCTGAGACTAGGCAAGTTAAAGTCACCTAGGAAGATGATATCAGGTATCAAGTTCTCCAAATTGTCGAGGCTATTGTCTGTTTTGTTCATCTGTTCTGTGAATTCCTCGGCCGTTGCATCAGGCGGTTTGCATATTAAAATAATCACTAAGTTTATTTTCTCTTTTTTTAATCCCAGTACCTCTACCACCTCATTTATAACGTTAAGGAGCTCTGAGCATACAAGGTCTTCCCTAATATACAGACCCACTCCTCCATGTGACCTACAGTAGTGAAATATGTGACTAGAACCGTCCCAAACCCGAGAAGAGCCTCAGGGATTGAACTCGGTCCTAGTCAAAATTGGGTGTGGGAGTCCGTAGAATGGGACAGGTTGCGTCAGGGAGGACGTTGTGGGTCGCAGAAGGTAAAATGTATGGGACGGGTACCATCAGGAAGACGTTGTGGGTCATGCAGGTAAGAGGGGAGGGGAGGATAAGTATGTGGGCATGTGTACATCATCTCAAAGGTTTCTGGGGCTTTCCCGGATGTTTTGGCGCGTGGCTGACGCATGGCGTCCGGCCAGGTGTCACTTGAGAGAGTGTCATGTTGGGTAGGGGCTGGAAGCTATGTGGTTGGTATGCGGTCATGTGTTTTGGTGCGTGGCGGATGCGTGGCCTCTGGCCAGGCGCTACTTGAGAGAGGCTCATGTTGGGGGGTGGGAGGGTCAAACTTATTATTATAACAAATCATAATTTTTTTGTAAACACAACTGCATGGGATACACATAGAAGTCAAGGAGACCAGGCTCTTAAGATGGGTATGGGCTGAGAAGGAGGGGAAAGGGGAGAGAGAGGGAGCAGGCGGTGTCTTTGTGAGATAGCATGGTGTGGGACTGGTTGCAGCATGTGGGACGTTGTGGGGTCATGTAGGGTAAAAGTGAAAGTATAGGAACAGGTGAGCAATAGTAGTAGATGAATATGTGCCGGACGTGATGCAAAAATGGGCAGACGTGATGCAAAAATGGGCGGACGTGATCCCAAAACGCGCGGACGGGATCCCAAAACGTGCAGACGTGATCCTAAAATCCGCGGATGTGATCCCAAAACGTGCGGATGTGATCCCAAAACGTGCGGATGTGATCCCAAAACGTGCGGATGTGATCCCAAAACGTGCGGATGTGATCCCAAAATGCGCGGACAGGATACAAAACACCGGGTAGCTTCCAGAGCTGTACATACTCAGCAGCATCACACGTCCACATAGAAATGAGGTTCTCACCACATACCAGCAGACCACATAGGAGCCGTGAACTGTACTATCAGCGGTGCATACACATGAGGGTGAGAATTTAGCCGAACTGTTTTGTAAACAGGGTGGGTGAGTGGGCCACCCCCCTCCCTCCCCTCCCTTATCTTCTAGAGTGGTACGTACCAGGACCACATACTGACACATAGACTTGAGAAGTGTCACCACATGGCACCTCACTTAGTAAACTCAGTCAAAGTCAGTAGGTTAGCGTTTACTGAAAGAGGGAAACATTTTTTGGCAGGGAGCGAGCCTTCGGAGGCGGCTCACCTCTGTAAAGGTTGACACATGACTGAGGCTAAATGAGGTGACACCACACACCTTAGCTGACCGCTCTCTCCCCTCACACTTGTCATCCGCAAGTTATCAACTTACACGCATTTCTCGCTATACAGAATAATAAATAAATAAATAGTTAGAAGTAAACCCATTATATATAATTTTTATTCTTTTATTATTATTTAACATCAATCCCCAGGAGCTTCGCAATTACACACATCTGGGGTAGTGGTTTGAGGCGTAGTGAGATGGACGAGGTATTGGGATGACCTTACCCTCACCCCCATCCACCCCCACCCTACCCCAACCTCCCTCCCATCCCCCTTCCAAGCCCAAACCATCAAGCATCACTTCACCCTTCCCAGACCGGGTGTTCTATGCAAACAGTAGTAGTATTATTATTTCTGTTCATATGTAGAGTAGTGACCCAGTTCACAGATGCTATTCCATTCCACACATGCTCACCAGAGGACATACCACGCTGGAAGACAGAAGAGTATGGGGAGACGTGATCACTACCTACAAACTCTAATATTATTTTTGTTAACTGTGTGATCACAACATATACCTCACGAATCTTAGTCTTGATATTATTATTATTATTATTATTATTATTATTATTATTATTATTATTATTATTATTATTATTATTATTATTATTATTATTATTATATTTTAAAACCGTCCCTCAGTAACTCAGTAAGTCAAACAGCAACAGCAACAGTGGACTGAAGACTAATATGTTTTGGGATAGACTGCTTCTCTCTCGAGTTGAGTCATTAGTGAAATACCCGGCTTCAATTTGGTAGGACCTTACCTTGAGGATACCTTGAGGTGCTTCCGGGGCTTATCGTCCCCGCGGCCCGGTCATCGACCAGGCCTCCTGGTTGCTGGACTGATCAACCAGGCTGTTGGACGCGGCTGCTCGCAGCCTGACGTATGAGTCACAGCCTGGTTGATCAGGTATCCTTTGGAGGTGCTTATCCAGTTCTCTCTTGAACACTGTGAGGGGTTTGCCAGTTATGTCCCTTATGTGTAGTGGAAGCGTGTTGAACAGTCTCGGGCCTCTGATGTTGATAGAGTTCTCTCTCAGAGTACCAGTTGCACCTCTGCTTTTCAACGGGGGTATTCTGCACATCCTGCCATGTCTTCTGGTCTCATGTGATGTTATTTCTGTGTGCAGGTTTGGGACCAGCCCCTCTAATATTTTCCACGTGTAAATTATTATGTATCTCTCCCGCCTGCGCTCAAGGGAATACAGATTTAGGCTCTTAAGTCGGTCCCAATAGTTTAGATGTTTTACCGAGTGGATTCTAGCAGTAAAGGACCTCTGCACGCTCTCCAGGTCAGCAATTTCACCAGCAGTGAAAGGGGCTGTCATTGTGCAGCAGTACTCCACTCTAGAGAGCACAAGCGTTTTGAAAAGTGTCATCATCGGTATAGCATCTCTAGTGTGAAAAGTTCTTGTTATCCAACCTGTCATTTTTCTTGCAGTTGTGACGGCTACTTTATTGTGTTCTTTAAAGGTAAGGTCTTCCGACATGAGTACACCCAGATCCTTTACATTGCCTTTTCGTTCTATGTTATGATTTGCCTGAGTTTTGTACGTGGTTTCCGTTTTTATATTTTCATTTTTTCCATAGCGCATGAGCTGGAACTTGTCTTCGTTAAACACCATATTATTTTCTGTAGCCCATAGAAAGACCTGATCTACATCTGACTGGAGGTTCGCCGTGTCCTCTATGTTGCCTACTCTCATGAAGATCCTAGTGTCATCTGCAAAGGATGATACAGTGCTATAGGTTGTGCTCTTGTCTATGTCCGATATGAGGATGAGAAAAAGTACTGGAGCAAGCACAGTACCCTGGGGGACTGAGCTCTTAACGGTTGACGGGTTGGATTTTATTTTGTTGACTATTACACATTGGGTTCTGTTGGTCAGGAAATTGTAGATCCATCTGCCTACTTTTCCGGTAATTCCTTTTGAGCGCATTTTATGGGCAATAACACCATGGTCACATTTATCAAAAGCTTTTGCGAAATCTGTGTAAATTACATCAGCGTTTTGTTTGTCTTCCATAGCATCTAATGCCATATCATAGTGGTCCAGCAACTGCGACAGGCAAGAGCGCCCTGTTCTGAAACCATGTTGTCCGGGGTTATGGAGATGCTGTGATTCCATGTATTTTGTGATCTTACTTCTTAGCACTCTCTCAAAAATTTTTATGATGTGCGATGTTAGTGCTATCGGTCTGTAATTTTTTGCCTCTGCCTTATTTCCTCCTTTATGAAGTGGTGCTATCTCTGCTGTTTTTAGTATATCAGGAATAACGCCAGTATCTAGGCTTTGTCTCCACAGAATGTGAAGGGCCTGCGATAGTGGTTTTTTACAGTTCTTGATGAATATGGAGTTCCAAGAATCCGGGCCTGGTGCGGAGTGCATAGGCATACTGTTTATGGCTTCTTCAAAATCCAGTGGGGATAGGGTGACGTCTGATATATGATTTGATGTTGGTATCATATCCATGAAAAATTCATTTGGGTTATCGATCTTTAGTGCGTTTAATGGCTCGCTGAAGACAGAGTCGTATTGCTTCCTCAGTAGCTCGCTCATTTCTTTGTTGTCATCGGTGAAAGTTCCATCTTCCTTTCGCAGGGGCCCGATACTAGATGTGGTTTTTGATCTTGATTTTGCATAGGAGAAAAAATATTTCGGGTTTCTCTCTATTTCACTGATGGCCTTTTGCTCTCTTTCCCTCTCCTGCGTTTTGTATGATTCTTGTAGCTTGAGTTCAATTTTTCCTATTTCGCTACCTAACCTTCTTCGCCGTTCCTGAGATAGGGTGCGACTCTCAAGTTGTACCGCGATTCGTTTTCTTCGCCTATATAGGGAACGACGTTCTCGTTCCAATCTGCATCTCTTCCTCTTTTTTCTTAGGGGATGCGGTTTGTACATATTTCTAGTGCTACTGAGCTTATTTTTTCCAGGCACTGGTTCAGGTTCGCATTTCCTAGCTGTTCTTCCCAGTTTATTTCTGTGAAGTCCTGGTTTATTTGCTCCCAGTTTATCTGTTTATTATTGAAGTTGAATTTGCTGAAATCTCCTCCACCGGGAATCTGGACTGGTTTTGAAGGTCTATTCCCCATGGTTGTCATAACTTCAATTAAGTTGTGATCTGAGTAACAGGTATTTGTAATCATTATGTTCCTGATCAATTCATCATTATTAGTGAAAATGAGGTCCAGCGTGTTCTCCTTCCTGGTTGGTTCTACTATTTGCTGGTTTAAGGCAAACCTGTCGCACATCCGTAGCAGGTCATTTGCATGTGCCTGTTCATTAAGGCTACTTCCTGGTATTCTTTCTGATATTACTGTATTAGCCAGGTGCTTCCATTTCAGGTGCCGTAGGTTGAAGTCCCCAAGCAGGATGATGTTCGGAGCTGGATTTGTGAGGTTTTCCAAGCAGTGTTCTACTTTCATTAGTTGGTCTTTAAACTGCTGAGGGTTTGCCTCCGGTGACTTATATACAAGGACAATAACTACATTTATAATCTCTATTTTGATTATCAGCACTTCCACCATATCATTTGAGGTGTTTAGCAGCTCAGTACAGATGAGTGTGTCTTTGATGTATAGGCTGACCCCACCCTGAAGCCGGTGTTTCCTATCACATCTGAAAAGATTGTACTCTGAGATCCATATTTCACCATCATGGTAGTCCTTTGTGTGGGTTTCTGTTAGGGCTGCAAACACTGCATTTGCCTCATGAAGGAGACCATCTATAAAGTGAACTTTGTTGGATTTGCGTGTTTTTATACCTTGAATGTTGGCAAATATAAATGATGTTATCGTGGTAGTGGAAGTGCTGGATGCCTTACTTGGTGTTAATATCTGAGGCTCTGGTAAGGGGGCCACTGTGTTTGCGTCCAGGGTGTGTTGTTTTCGAAGTGATTCGTCCAGTTTCGGTAGTGGGGCGAGTGTTGTGTGGTGTAGTACCTGTGTGTTTGTTGGTAATGTGTATTCCAGACTTGTGGGTATCTCCCTTCCCCTCTGTAATCCTGTGGTGGTTCCATCTGACTGTTCCTCTCTCTTATATTTCTGCTCTGTTTCTGCCTTCCTCTAAAAAATTGCCAGTAGTGTCATACTGATTTTCCCGTCTATAACGTTGTGTACCTCTCACGTGGAATTCCGGACACTGAAGATTGTAGCATTTTTTGTCCCTAATTGAAAATTGACATAATTTGGGGTGGAAGTATCTACACCCTGTTCCAAAACGGCATGTACCCCTCGCCAACATGTTCCTGCATTTTCGAGGATGCAGAAAATGGCATTTTGTTCCTAATTTTCCATATTTGCATATTCCTTTAGCGTAGAATTTGCAAATGTGTTCCGGTTTTGCGTTTTTCAAGGTATTTATATCTGTGTCTGTCTTGTCTACCTCTTTATTGGAGCCATCTCCGCTTTTCGTCCCAATTCCTTCATTTATGCACTCTGTCTCACTGTTGCTCACATCGTTTATATTACCTGACTCTGCAATATTGCTGCTATTATGTACTACAATACCCTCTTCCTCCACATTACTGCTGCGGTTCTCTAAACTATCTGTTCCTGGGTTTTGGTCGTTAACCAATGTTGTCTTTTCCCAGTCTGCATATATCACTGGTAGCTTGTCTGTGAATGGTAATCTCTGTGACTCGGGAATGTTTTTCATCAGTTTAGTTATGTTCTCTAACATTAATCTGTCATCTTTGCAGACCCAGTAAATTCCTTGCCTTTTTGTGCATCCTGGAGATACTTCTGTACAGCCCAGGTGAAATCTCATGTTACAGATGCAACACGTTACGCCTACATTACGTTTTCCCAGTACTCCCGAGCACTCGCCACACCTCTCCATTTCTGATGTATTGTGTTGTATTTGTGGTTTACTGTGTGGATCACTTGTTGATGTCAGTCCTTTTAACTCTTTATAAAGTTATATGTATATTTTTATATATTTAATATTTATAATACTATATGTATACCGTAGATTTGTAATATTATGTATGTTATTTTGTTCAAACTTTATGGCAGGTACTTAGCGTAGGGTAGCGAAGCTGGTCCCCGGTGCGGTACAGGTGACCTCTTGTCGTCCCAGGTTGATGTCACGAGTTTCCAGCTACTCGATTTATAACACTGATTTTTCTTTGCTTGTATTCTTACAAGGGATTTTCCGCCTAATTTCCGGCTTGCAATGGTATTCACTCACTTTATTGCTAATTATTAGATTCACATTTCCATAGTACACTATATGATTTCCGTATTTTATCCCTGTGGGACGTGCCCTGGGGTAGGCCTCGCGTGGCTTGTGGAAACAGCCTACTGATGCCGCCTCTTGCCACTATTCTATATTTCTAGCATTCTATATTTATAATATTCTATGCACGATTTTCCTTCACTTCCAACTTATATGTTGTTGTGGTACCCGTTCCACTTCACTGTTCCACGAATCACCGTTCACTATTTTTTTTCCTCATACACGCACGTACACAAAGCCTCATGCACTGGCCCACACGTGGTCTCCCGTTTATTATCTATTAACACAAAGTTCCGTTGATAATGACTGTTTTCAAATTTTCCAGCGGGTCACTATGCACTTGTTATGCCTGTAATCGGTAATCCAAGGCTGTGGTCCTAAGAAATCCCGGTTAATGTCACGATTTTAACGGAGCGCGCGCGGTACGACTTCCCTCCCTCNCAAGTGGTGGATTTTGTAATTAATGGGAAGTTAGTTCCCTTGGAACTGGACACTGGTGCTGCAGTGTCAACATTGTCTAGAGATTGGGCAGATACCTTGCAATTGAATGTAAAACCAGGTAAAAAATCATTAAGTGTTTATGATAATGTACCGATTAAGGTCTCTGGCAAAGTGTCGGCAAAAGTAGGTTATAATGGAAAAGAAATTGTCCAAGATTTTTATGTAGTGGATTCACATAATCCTAGCCTATGTGGTAAGGATCTCATGGAAAAGTGGGAATTTTCTTGGTGGGCCTAGATGAATTGTCGACAGTTAAAACAATTAAAAGTGCCGAACAAATGTTAAATAAATATTCAGTGGAGGCAAATAAGCCAATTAATAGCATGGTGGCAAAAATTCACCTGAAAAGTGGGGCTTTACCTAAATTTTTCAAGGCAAGAACAGTGCCGTTTCATTACAAGCAATTGGTAGAATCAGCCCTGGAAAAGCATGTGGCAGAAGGCATCTTAGAGCCAATTACACATTGGCTCTAACAGGACAGAGTGGAATGACAAGGACAAAGCGGCAGTGAATGAAGTACTGAAGGCACTAGACATGGAAGGGGCTGAGCATAGCATTGAGAAGGTTTTCAGGCTAGGTTGGTACAACAAAGACCGAGACCGAGTGATAAAGATAGTCTTTGCAAACGAGAGCTCAAAGGAGAAGATTCTATCAAGGAAGAGCTCCCTGAAAAACGTGGTAAAATTCAAAAATGTATTCCTCCAAAGAGACATGACAAGGGAGGAGAGAGCCATGGCAGCAGAAGCAAGGAAGAGGCGCAGGGCGAGAGGGGAAAACCAGGAGGTCACAGCTACCAACACAACACCCCCAGATGCGAGGGGGGAACCCACAACCAGCTACCCAGTAACACCAGAGGGGAGGATAACCCCGCCACCCTCTGCATAGAAAATCCACCTACCCCTCCCCCGCACCCAATCCCCACCCTTCTGGCTCTCCCCTCCTCCCGCAGAGTCTTCCCTCCCCTCCTTTCCCTCCTGTCCTCCCTCCCCTTTCACCCCATACCCTCCCTGCCCCTCCCCCTTCACTGGATCTCCCGCCCCTCGTCCTAGTATCCTCTGAGACCCTGTTATCCACCTCACAGGTCTTCACACCCATAGAACAGCTTCCCCCACCAGCAGAACACTCACCAAGGAGGCGATTTGAGAAGGGACAGAGGAAAGTGAGCCTCAAAGCAATGTACACTAACATAAATGGAATTACAAATAAAGCGAATGAGCTTGGAGAACGGGTACTAGAGGAAAACCCAGAAATAATAGCCCTCACAGAAACAAAACTGACGAAAACGATAACAAATGCAGTGTTCCCACAGGACTATTATGTGATGAGGAAAGAGAGGGAAGGAAGAGGTGGTGGTGGTGTAGCTCTACTGGTAAGAAAAGGCTGGGATATTGAGGAGATGGTTGTTCAGGACTGTGAAGGTTTCAGTGACTACATAGCAGGTACCATAACAAATAGAGGGAAAAAAATTATAGTCGTAGTCATATATAATCCTCCACCAAATGACAGAAGACCTAGACAGGAATATGATAGAAACAACATGGCCACCATTAACATAATAGAAAGAGCAGCTTCTGTTGCTAGCAGGAATGGATCTGGACTACTAATAATGGGAGACTTCAACCATGGGAAGATAGATTGGGAGAACAGAGACCCGCATGGAGGACCAGAAACATGGAGAGATAAGCTGCTGGATGTGGCAACAAGAAACTTTCTAAGCCAGCACGTCAATGACCCAACAAGAATGAGAGGAGAAGATGAACCAGCAATGCTTGATTTGATATTTACCCTAAATGAGTGGGATATAAGGGAAGTTAAGATGGAAGCGCCCTTGGGAATGAGTGACCATAGTGTATTGAACTTTGAGTACCTGGTAGAGCTAGGAATTATCTCCCCCAAAAAAGAACTAGGAATCAAAAGGCTGGCATTCCGAAAGGGGAATTATGTACAGATGAGAAGTTTCCTAAGTGAAATACCTTGGGACTCAGACCTCAGAGATAAGTCTGTACAGGGTATGATGGACTATGTTACCCAAAAGTGTCAGGAGGCAGTAAACAGGTTCATCCCGGTCCAAAGGGAAAAATCCGAGAAGCAACAGAAGAATCCATGGTATAATAGGGAATGTATGGAAGCGAAGAAACTGAACAAAAGGGCGTGGAGGAACTTCCGGAATAACAGAACACCAGAAAGCAGAGAGAGATACCAGAGAGCCAGGAATGAGTACGTCAGGGTGAGAAGAGAAGCAGAGAAAAGTTTTGAAAATGATATAGCAAACAAAGCCAAGACCGAACCAAAGCTACTCCACAGTCACATCAGAAGGAAAACAACAGTGAAAGAACAGGTATTGAAACTTAGAACAGGCGAGGACAGGTATACAGAGAATGACAAAGAGGTGTGTGAAGAACTCAACAAGAGGTTCCAGGAGGTCTTCACAATAGAACAAGGTGAGGTCACTGTGCTAGGAGAAAGGGAGGTAAATCAGGCGGCCTTGGAAGAGTTCGAAATTACGAGAGAGGAGGTAAAGAGACACCTGCTGGATCTGGATGTTAGGAAGGCTGTTGGGCCAGACGGGATCTCACCTTGGATACTGAAAGAGTGTGCAGAGGCACTTTGCTTGCCACTCTCCATAGTGTATAGTAAGTCACTGGAGACGGGAGACCTACCAGAAATATGGAAGACGGCGAATGTGGTCCCAATATACAAAAAGGGCGACAGGCAAGAGGCACTGAACTACAGGCCAGTGTCCTTGACTTGTATACCATGCAAGGTGATGGAGAAGATCGTGAGAAAAAACCTGGTAACACATCTGGAGAGAAGAGACTTCGTGACAAATCGCCAACATGGGTTCAGGGAGGGCAAATCTTGCCTTACAGGCTTGATAGAATTCTACGATCAGGTGACAAAGATTAAGCAAGAAAGAGAGGGCTGGGCGGACTGCATTTTCTTGGATTGTCGGAAAGCCTTTGACACAGTACCGCATAAGAGGCTGGTACATAAGCTGGAGAGACAGGCAGGTGTAGCTGGTAAGGTGCTCCAGTGGATAAGGGAGTACCTAAGCAATAGGAAGCAGAGAGTTACGGTAAGGGGTGAGACCTCCGATTGGCGTGAAGTCACCAGTGGAGTCCCACAGGGCTCTGTACTCGGTCCTATCTTGTTTCTGATATATGTAAATGATCTCCCGGAGGGTATCGATTCATTTCTCTCAATGTTTGCGGACGATGCCAAAATTATGAGAAGGATTAAAACAGAAGAGGACTGTTTGAGGCTTCAAGAAGACCTAGACAAGCTGAAGGAATGGTCGAACAAATGGTTGTTAGAGTTTAACCCAACCAAATGTAATGTAATGAAGATAGGTGTAGGGAGCAGGAGGCCAGATACAAGGTATCATCTGGGAGAGGAAATTCTTCAGGAATCAGAGAAAGAAAAAGACTTGGGGGTTGATATCACGCCAGACCTGTCTCCTGCAGCACATATCAAGAGGATAACATCAGCGGCATATGCCAGGTTGGCCAACATACGAACGGCATTCAGAAACTTGTGTAAAGAATCATTCAGAACTTTGTATACCACATATGTCAGGCCAATCCTGGAGTATGCAGCCCCAGCATGGAGTCCATATCTAGTCAAGGATAAGACTAAACTGGAAAAGGTTCAAAGGTTTGCCACCAGACTAGTGCCCGAGCTGAGAGGTATGAGCTACGAGGAGAGACTACGGGAATTAAACCTCACTTCGCTGGAAGACAGAAGAGTTAGGGGGGACATGATCACCACATTTAAGATTCTGAAGGGAATTGATAGGGTAGATAAAGACAGGCTATTTAACACAAGGGGCACACGCACAAGGGGACACAGGTGGAAACTGAGTGCCCAGATGAGCCACAGAGATATTAGAAAGAACTTTTTTAGTGTCAGAGTGGTTGCCAAATGGAATGCATTAGGAAGTGATGTGGTGGAGGCTGACTCCATACACAGCTTCAAGTGTAGATATGATAGAGCCCAATAGGCTCAGGAATCTGTACACCAGTTGATTGACAGTTGAGAGGCGGGACCAAAGAGCCAAAGCTCAACCCCCGCAAGCACAATTAGGTGAGTACTATTAGGTGAGTACATAGTGAGTGGGCAGCCCTAATTGTACCAGTGTTGAAGGCAGATCGGAAATCCTTGAGAATCTGTGCAGACTTCAAGGAACTGAACAACCGCATACACTGTGAGAAGTACCCTTTACCTAAGATAGGTGAGTTGTTGTCAGCGCCCTGCAAGGGGGGGCAATTTTTTCTAAGATTGACCTGAAAGATGCTTACTTGCAAATTCCTGTAGAGGAGGAGAGCCAGAAAGTGTTAGTGATTAATACCCACAAGGGGGTTATTTAAGTATTAAAGACTTCCTTTCGGACTCTCCTCGTCTCCAGCAATTTTTCAGAGATTCGTGTCCCAGTTGTTAGTTAACATTGAAGGTGTAGCTAGTTTTTTAGATGACATTATTGTATGTGGAGAGAATGAGGAAGTGCATGATTCTAGATTAGAACAAGCTTTGAATCTTTTGCAAAAGCACAATGTGAAGATTAATAAGGGAAAAACAACGTTGAAGACCAAGGCCATTGAATACCTGGGGTACCATATTTCAGGTAAGGGTTTTACTCCTCACAAAAATGTAGCGGCTATAATAGATGCCTCAGCCCCAACATCAGTTGGGGAAGTACAGTCTTTTGTTGGGATGGTTACATATTTTTGTAAGTTCGTGAAGAACTTTTCAACAAAAATAGCACCCTTGTATGAATTGTTGAAAAAAGGGGCTTGATTTAAGTGGGCAGCAAGAGAGGAAAATGCATTCAGGAATATTAAGCAGGAATTGATCAATTCTCCAGTGCTCACTAATTTTACAAGTAGACTCCCGTTAAAACTGGAGGTAGATGCTTCCCCAGTAGGAGTGGGTTGTGTATTATTACAGGAAGTAGATGGTCAGGATAAAGTAGTATATTTTGCTTGCAAGAAATTATCTCCTGCGGAACAGAATTATTCTCAGTCAGATAAAGAAGCCTTAGCTTTGGTATATGCTGTAAAAAACTGAGGTATTTTCAGCTGGGGAGGAAATTTCTTGCTAGAAAAGACCATAAACCCCTGCTAGGATTGTTTGGCAGAGGTAAGCAGCTCCAGTTAATGCCAGTGCTAGAATTCAAAGATGGGCATTACTACTCTCGCAGTTTGAGTATGATTTAGAGTTTAAGCCAGACAAGGATAATGCAGTAGCTGATGCATTAAGTAGATTGCCTGTGACAGAACAATTAAATTCCAGTATTCCAGTGGAGCATGTTAACCTGGTGGACTCTATGTCTTTTGAGGATATTTCATTCCAGACTATTAAGAAGGCAACTGGTAGAGATCCCAAATTAAGTCTGTTGATGAAATATGTTAAATTTGGTTGAAATGATAATTTGTTATTGTCAGAGTATGCTGCAGTGAAGGCTGACCTTAGTATTCACCAGGATGTACTCTTGTATAGGAATAGAGTGGTGGTGCCTGGGGAACTGAGATGTAAGATTTTGGAACAGCTGCATGTAGGCCATAATGGCATAAATGCTATGAAAGCAGAAGCTAGAAGTTGGGTTTGGTGGCCAAAAATAGACCAGGATATTGCTGAGGTAACAAAAAATTGTCATATTTGCTTTAAGAATAATCAAAAACCCCAGACCCCAGTACTTTCTTGGCCATGCACTGGAAAACCCTGGTCTAGACTTCATGTAGATTATGCGGGACCTGTGGATAATAAATATTACCTAGTGGTGGTGGATTCATACACCAAATTTCTGGATGTGCATGTGTATAATTCTACCACATCATCTGTAACTTGTGAATTACTAAGGAAAACATTTTGTAATTTTGGATTGCCAGACATAATTGTCTCAGACAATGCTCCTTATTTTGTTTCTGTGGAAATGGAGGATTTTTTTTCGAAAAAATGGTATTAAACATGTAACACCTGCCCCCTATAATCCTTCTTCAAATGGTCTAGCAGAGAGAGCAGTGAGATCCTTGAATGAAGGGTTAAAGCGGTTTACGGAAGGTACTATTAATGCAAGGCTTTGTAGATTTTTATATAATCAAAGGAAAACTGTTCATTCTACTACTGGTAAATCTCCTTCTGAATTACTGTTTAATAGACACTTTAAAGTGCACATGGAAGCAGTAAAGACAGATCCCAATAAAGAGAAATCGGTAACTAGCTTGGCCAGTCAGTTGGCTCAGGGAGAGGAATTGTTGTTTAATGAGGGGGATGCAGTATATACAAGGAATTTTGGAAGTGGAAAGCCCTGGGTGGAAGGAAAAATTAGGGAAGTCCTGGGCCGCAGGAATTCACTGTGCAAGTGCAGAGTTTTGGGAACATTAATTGGAAAAGGCATGCCGATCAGCTCATGCCAAGGTTCACAGGGAGTTTTGAAGACCCTTCAGGTGGGGGTGAGGCAACTAGTGATATCCATCCTAATATTGAAGGGATAGCAGCACCTGCAGGAGACCGGGAGGCAGAGCAAGGGGGCAGCAGAGGGTAATGGGGATACAGTCAACCCTATGGACTCTACAAGGAGTAATTCAGACGAATGTTTCCCAGAAGTAACAGGTCAGGACTTCCAGTTGAGAAAATCAGGAAGAGTCATACGACCGCCTGATAGACTTAACCTGTAGGGATAGAGTTTATTTAATTGGGGAGGAATATTGGGATTGAGTACTACAGATGTTGGAGGTAGCATGTTTGGAGCAGATGCTCTTTTGTTTATGATCTTGTTAATAATATTTCATGTACCTGATAATTGTTTTGTTGTTGTTACTGGCGGAGAATAAAACCATGAGGACGAAGATTGTTTCTCTGACCACAGTTATAACAGAATCTCTATTTATGTGCTCCGTCAGGAGGAGAATTAGTCAGGTGTTCTTGTATGAAGCCTGGGACGACTTCGTGCTTGAGTCAGGAAGGAGAGAAGTTTAAATTGTAATTTTGTGGGCTGAGGAGCACGCCAACGTCCGATGCTGGGGCCAGGGCATGCCCTTGTACATCTAACTCTGTGGTAACCTATTTTAAACCGGTTAACAGTGATTGCTTGTAGGTGGTCGTGTGACCAGCGACCATAGCGGATGTTCGTTGATGTATTAGGAATGTTTAATTGAGGCAGAAAGCCTAAATAAGAGGATAGAGATGAGGGAGCCAGCTGGAGGGAGGAGCAGTACGTCCTCCCCCGCCGAGTGCCTCTAGCCAACTGAAGGGGTGGTGGTGGCAGGCAGCCTTGGCGAGTGTGGCTCAGGTGGAGGCAGAGTTGGCCTCGTCCGGCCGTATTGGAGTCCCCTCACGGCGNGGATGGATATCACTAGTTGCCCACTCCCAGCCTGCAGGGTCCTTCATTCAAACATTCCCTGTGAACCTTGGCATGAGCTGATCGGCATGCCTTTTCCAATTATGTTCCCAAACTCTGCACTTGCACAGTGAAGTTCCTGCGGCCCAGGACTTCCCTAATTTTTCCTTCACCCAGGGCTTTCCACTTCAAAATTCCTTGCATATACTGCATCCCCTCATTAACAACATTCCTCTCCCTGAGCCAACTGACTGGCCAAGCTAGTTACCGATTTCTCTTTATTGGGATCTGTCTTTACTGCTTCCATGTGCACTTTAAAGTGTCTATTAAACGTAATCAGAAGGAGATTTACCAGTAGTAGAATGAACGTTTTTTTTGATTATATAAATCTACAAAGCCTTGTATTAATAGTACCTTCCGTAAACCGCTTTAACCCTTCTTTCAAGGATCTCACTGCTCTCTCTGCTAGACCATTTGAAGAAGGATTATAGGGGGCAGGTGTTACATGTTTAATACCATTTTTTCTAAAAAAATCCTCCATTTCCACAGAAACAAAATAAGGAGCATTGTCTGAGACAATTATGTCTGGCAATCCAAATTACAAATGTTTTCCTTAGTAATTCACAAGTTACAGATGATGTGGTGGAATTACACACATGCACATCCAGAAATTTGGTGTATGAATCCACCACCACTAGGTAATATTTATTATCCATAGGTCCCGCATAATCTACATGAAGTCTAGACCAGGGTTTTCCAGTGCATGGCCAAGAAAGTACTGGGGCTGGGGTTTCTGATAATTCTTAAAGCAATATGACAATTTTTTGTTACCTCAGCAATACCTGGTCTATTTTTGGCCACCAAACCCAACTTCTAGCTTCTGCTTTCATAGCATTTATGCCATTATGGCCTACATGCAGCTGTTCCAAAATCTTACATCTCAGTTCCCCAGGCACCACCACTCTATTCCTATACAAAGTACATCCTGGTGAATACTAAGGTCAGCCTTCACTGCAGCATACTCTGACAATAACAATTATCATTCCAACCATATTTGACATATTTCAACAACAGACTTAATTTGGGATCTCTACCAGTTGCCTTCCTAATAGTCTGGAATGAAATATCCTCAAAAGACATAGCTTCCACCAGGTTAACATACTCCACTGGAATACTGGAATTTAATTCTTCTGTCACAGGCAATCTACTTAATGCATCAGCTACTACATTATCCTTGCCTGGCTTAAACTCTAAATCATACTCAACTGTGAGAGTAGTAATGCCCATCTTTGAATTAGCATTGGCATTAACTGGAATTGCTTACCTCTGCCAAACAATCCTAGCAGGGGTTTATGATCTGTTCTAGCAGAAATTTCCTCCCCAGCAGAAAATACCTCAGTTTCTTTACAGCATATACCAAAGCTAAGCTTCTTTATCTAACTGAGAATAATTCTGTTCTGCAGGAGATAATTTCTTGCTAGCAAAATATACTACTTTATCCTGACCATCTACTTCCTGTAATAATACACAACCCACTCCTACTGGGGAAGCATCTACCTCCAGTTTTAATGGGAGTCTACCTGTAAAATTAGTGAGCACTGGAGAATTGATCAATTCCTGCTTAATATTCCTGAATGCATTTTCCTCTCTTGCTGCCCACTTAAATCTAGCCCCTTTTTTCAACAATTCATACAAGGGTGCTAATTTTGTTGAAAAGTTCTTCACAACTTACAAAAATATGTAACCATCCCAACAAAAGACTGTACTTCCCCAACTGATGTTGGGGCTGGGGCATCTATTATAGCAGCTACATTTTTGTGAGAAGGAGTAAAGCCCTTACCTGAAATATGGTACCCCAGGTATTCAATGGCCTTGGTCTTCAACGTTGTTTTTCCCTTATTAATCTTCACATTGTGCTTTTGCAAAAGATTCAAAACTTGTTCTAATCTAGCATCATGCACTTCCTCATTCTCTCCACATACAATAATGTCATCTAAAAAACTAGCCACACCTTCAATGTTAACTAACAACTGGGACATGAATCTCTGAAAAATTGCTGGAGACGAGGAGAGTCCAAAAGGAAGTCTTTTATACTTAAATAACCCTTGTGGGTATTAATCACTAACAATTTCTGGCTCTCCTCCTCTACAGGAATTTGCAAGTAAGCATCCTTCAGGTCAATCTTAGAAAAAATGCTCCTTGCAGACCACTGACAATAACTCATCTATCTTAGGTAAAGGTACTTCTCACAGTGTATGCGGTTGTTCAGTTCCTTGAAGTCTGCACAGATTCTCAAGGATTTCCTATCTGCCTTCAACACTGGTACAATTGGGGCTGCCCACTCACTATGTGTAATTGGCTCTAAGATGCCTTCTGCCATGCTTTTCCAGGGCTGATTCTACCAATTGCTTGTAATGAAACGGCACTGTTCTTGCCTTGAAAAATTTAGGTGAAGCCCCACTTTTCAGGTGAATTTTTGCAACCATGCTATTAATTGGCTTATCTGCCTCCACTGAATATTTATCTAACATTTGTTCGGCACTTTTAATTGTTTTAACTATCGACAATTCATCTAGGCCCGCCAAGAAAATTCCCACTTTTTCCATGAGATCCTTACCACATAGGCTAGGATTATGTGAATCCACTACATAAAATCCTGGACAATTTCTTTTCCATTATAACCTACTTTTGCCGACACCTTGCCATAGACCTTAATCGGTACATTATCATAAGCACTTAAAGATTTTTTACCTGGTTTTACATTCAATTGCAAGGTATCTGCCCAATCTCTAGACAATGTTGACACTGCCGCACCAGTGTCCAGTTCCAAGGGAACTAACTTCCCATTAATTACAAAATTCACCACTTGTGACTTCACTGAACATACCTTTTCTTTCACCGAATATAGTCGGTTTTCCTCACCTGCAGCTTCTTCAGACGGTTTACCTTCCTCTACCGCCTTGACTACAGTACCACTACCTCTTCTTCCTGCATTACCTGGTCGTCTCCTCTCCCAGGCCTTGTTGTTCCTGTTCAGAAATTCCCTACACACTCTCTGCAAGTGTCCCTCCTTGTTACAAAAGTTGCATATATATGCACGAAACTTGCACTTGCTACTTATGTGCCTGTATCCACAGTGTTTGCATCTGGTCTGGCCCTGTACGACCATAATTTCCTGAGTAGAAGTCTTACTTCCAAAAGCCCTTTCCAGGTTCAATATCGTCTCGAGCACTGTCCATGAAGTCATCGATTGTAGATCCAAATTTTCTGCCAACAGGTTAGGGAAATAATCCTTTTTTTCCACTGCCATGAACAACTGGTCCCTAACCCTACCGTCCAACTGTGCTCCGAAGTTGCAGAGGTTAGCCAAAGCCTTCAAATCCGCAAATAAATCCTGTACTGATTCGTGCTGCTTTTTCGTCCTCTTCTGGAAATCCATCACACTCCTGTGATATGATGGTTTCATCACATACTGACGTTTAAGCAGAGCAATCAGGTCTACATAGGTCCTCGTGTGAGGTAGCTCCGGTGCACACAAATTTCCGAGAACACTATATGCTTCCGAGCCCAGTGAAACTGAGAGTACCGCTTTCTTGTTGGCGTCCTCCTTAATCTCCCGGCACTGAAAGTGTGCTTCCAGCAGGCTGAGCCACAGGTCCAACGAGATCTTGGCTGTGTTTAACGGCTCCATTGACATGAGCGGCGTAGTCATTGTCACGGTGGTAGCACACTGTTCTGTTGTGCGCGAAGCGTCCACTCGTCCACACGACGTACCCTGCTCTCTCTTGATCCTCACACCACGTCTCATACCCAAGCTCTCTGCCGGAGATGTTTAATCCTCGTCGCCACTGTTATGGTTGTGGTCAGAGAAACAATCTTCGTCCTCATGGTTTTATTCTCCGCCAGTAACCACAACAAAACAATAATCAGGTACATGAAATATTGTTAACAAGATCATAAACAAAAGAGCATCTGCTCCAAACATGCTACCTCCAACATCTGTAGTACTCAATCCCAACATGTGCCCAACGTCGCCTACACCAGAGAGACTGTCTTCATCACTGACCTCACTGCTACTACTCCTTATCCTCTCGCCAGAGTCCACCTGGATTGTCCCTTCGTGACCGGTGAAGTCCAAGTCGCCGTCAGGGAAAAGCCTTTTCCCATGCCTGGAGTGCAACTTCTCCTGGGCAACGACTGGGCGGAAGACCTGCAACCGACCAACCTGATCGTCAAGGCCAAACCCCAGGTTTGTATCTCTGAAATGGATAATCCGATTTTTGAGCATGTTCCAGCAAAGGAAACCAAACCTGCACACAGAAATAACATCACATGAGACCAGAAGACATGGCAGGATGTGCAGAATACCCCCGTTGAAAAGCAGAGGTGCAACTGGTACTCTGAGAGAGAACTCTATCAACATCAGAGGCCCGAGATTGTTCAACACGCTTCCACTACACATAAGGGACATAACTGGCAAACCCCTCACAGTGTTCAAGAGAGAACTGGATAAGCACCTCCAAAGGATACCTGATCAACCAGGCTGTGACTCATACGTCATGCTGCGAGCAGCCGCATCCAACAGCCTGGTTGATCAGTCCAGCAACCAGGAGGCCTGGTCGATGACCGGGCCGCGGGGACGATAAGCCCCGGAAGCACCTCAAGGTATCTTCAAGGTATCCTCAAGGTAAGGTTCAAGAGAGTGATGAAGTTTCTCCTCCTGTTTTGGTGACCACCCGTGCACAAGCTGCACGACTGCAACCAGCTGACTCTACTACTACCGCTGTCCCTCAAGACCCTTCGAAACTACCCCCAAATCTCACCACATTGGAGTTCCGTAAGTTACAGAGGGAGGATCTTACCTTGACACCATTATTCTTTCAGGCTGAGACTCAATCCGACAGTATTCCTGGGTTCTTCCTAGAGAACGAGTTGCTCTATCGCAGATACCGACCCAGTAAGCTGAAGGAGGAGGACGATTGGGCCAATATTGAACAACTAGTGATTCCTACCAGCCTGCGGCCCACTATTCTACACCTGGCCCACGGAGCACTATCACACTACGGGTTTAACAAGACTTACCATGGGATTGGACAAGACTTCTACTGGCCAAGTATGGTTAATGATGTCAAACAGTACACCAAAAATTGTCATGTGTGTCAGAAAGCAGGTAAACCGAATGTTTCTATCCCCAGAGCACCACTGACACCCATCCAGGTGCCTGCGGAACCTTTCCACAGACTTATTATTGACTGTGTTGGTCCTTTACCTAGGACCAGTTCCGGCAACGCCTATATCTTAACCATCCTGTGTCCTACCACCAGATTTCCCATAGCAGTTCCAGTAAAGAACATTACGGCTGCTACAGTGGTAAAAAATTTGCTGAAGATCTTCACCCAGTACGGATTTCCAAGGGAGATTCAGAGCGACTGTGGCACCAATTTCACCAGTGATCTCTTCAAACGGACACTGGAGGAGTTCAACATCAAACAGGTACTGTCCAGCCCCTATCATCCTGCTTCACATGTTTCTCTTGAGCGTAGTCATCAGACTATCAAAGCACTCCTTAAAAAGTTTTGTAATGAGACCTCAAAGGATTGGGGTAAGCAACTTGATCTCATCATGTGTATTTTCAGAAGTCTTCCTAATTAGTCACTAGGAGTATCTCCTTATGAGATGCTTTACGGACGTAAGTGCCGTACTCCTCTCAAGGCTTTCAAGGACTCTCTACGCGATGCCACCGTCAGTGAGCATCAGAATGTGCCCCAGTTTCTTCAAAACCTCCAACACATTCTCGAGAGGGTGCATTCCTTTGCCAGAAACAACCTACTGAAAGCCCAAGAGAGGATGAAGACTCATTACGACCAGCACAGCCAAGTAAGGAAATTCAAACAGGGAGACTTCGTTCTAGCTTATTTCCCTATCCCAGGTTCTCCTTTACAAAACAGGTTTTCAGGACCCTACCGTGTCAAGGAGTGCAGGAATAATCACAACTACGTTCTCGAGACCCCCGATAGGCGGCGGAAGACCCAGTTGTGCCACGTCAACCTGCTGAAGCTTTATCATGGTACTCCTCCCACTGTGCTAATCAACTACTCCACCTTTACAGGTCCATACAGCCACAGTGAGACCTTCCCTGCTTCTCCTCCCGAAAGCACTGACACGCAGGCAGCGCTTTTCAACTCGGAAATCCTTACTGATATCCATAATTACTTTCAGGACGATAATAGTGCTTCACTCATCAAACTCATCAAAGAACATCAGGAGTTGTTTCGAGATGATCCACAAGAGTGTACTGTGACTCGGCACGACATCCAACTGCTACCTGACACCCAGCCGATTCGCCAACCATTCTACCGAATCAGCCCTAGCAAGAAGGAAGTCATGCGTGCTGAGGTACAGTACCTCCTAGACCATGGACTGGCTACCCCTTGTGAGTCCCCCTGGGCCTCACCATGTATCTTGGTACCAAAACCCCAAGGTAAGATCCGGCTGTGTACTGATTATCGAAAGCTAAACAGTGTGACGATCAAAGATGCGTACCCATTACCTAGGATTGATGACATCCTCGACGCCATTGGTAATGCCCGCTACCTGTCCCAGGTGGACTTACTCAAGGGCTATTAACAGGTGTGCTTAACGGAGCGAGCCAAAGAAATATCTGCCTTCATTACTCCCTTCGGACTTTTCAGATATGAACGCCTTCCCTTTGGACTGTGCAATGCCCCGGCCACCTTTCAGAGAGCTGTCAACCGCGTCATCCAGGGCTTGGATAACACCTACGCCTATTTGGATGATATCGTTGTAGCATCCAACACCTGGAGCGAACATCTGCTCCAGCTGCAACGATTGTTCGCCAAGCTCCTGACAGCCGGCCTCACCATCAACCTGGGCAAGTCCACCTTTGCCAAAGGTAAAGTGCGTTATCTGGGTCATGTAATAGGGAGTGGCAGCCTGGCTCCGTTAAATATCCACACTCAAGCCATCAAAGAGTATCCACAGCCTACTACCAGGAAGCAGCTCCTGCGCTTCCTTGGTCTTGCCTCTTATTACCGTAGGTTTGTGAGGAACTTCAGTACAGTAGCAACACCCTTAATCACCTTAACCAGTCCCAAGCAACGGTATAATTGGACCATGCAGCAAACCGTTGCCTTCGAACAACTCAAATTCCTGCTCTGTTCTAATCCTATTCTCGCCTCGCCAGATACCACGAAGCCTTTCATCCTCCATGTCGACGCCAGTGGTACCGGCATCGGGGGGTGTCCTAATGCAGCAACGAGGCGAGAAGGTTCTATCTGTCAGCTACTACAGCTACAAGTTGAAGCCTCATCAAAAAAACTACAGCACTATAGAGAAGGAACTCCTCTCCATCGTCCTGAACTTGCAACACTTTGCACCATACCTGCAAGGTGCTCGGTCCACCACCATCTACTCGGACCACAATCCTCTACGCTTCCTACATCAAGCCCAATTCAATAACCAACGTCTGCTGTGATGGGCTTTATATCTACAAGGCTTCAATCTGAAAATCTGTTACATCAAAAGGCCAGATAACACCATCGCCGAAGCCCTCTCCCGAGTTCATGAGGTAGAGGCAGCTCCACCTACCACTCTACCTCCCGTAAACGTGACTTCTTCCAGAACCACAGGCTTCGGGGGAGAGTTGTGACGATAATCTCTTTCAAGAGAGATTGAGCCTGCTCTTCCCTTCATCGTCACGTTCATTGCTACATTCAAGATACATTCAACAGTAGCAAAACGTTTGTCAAGGCAGCCACACGCACCTGCATACCCCCCACTCCTGCACCCCCCACACTTCTCATCACCGGCTCAGCGCAACACTTCAACGAGCTAACTACTAGTGTTGGCCTGTCTGCTTTCTGATTGGTTGGTCAGAATCACACCACTTCTGCTTCGCACCATGCACGCCATCTACCCAAGTCAACGTCTAGGTCATACCAAGACACCTTCCTCAGAATATCTTGTGCTCTGAAGCTGTGAACATCTAATTGATATTCCTCGGGTATCAAGTAGCGGTTCTTAGCTTGCGCTAATATTCCAGCACCATTTCACTTGTATTACATTTTTGTATTATTGTTAACGTAAACCAGTAATTATTCATTTTTATGTTAGTTCTTTTTCACTTGTTATATTTGCACTTTGCCAAGCCAAGGAATTGTCTTTATTTAACTTTGTTTTCTAGAGTAATTAAATTTCATTGTTTATATTTTGTGTTTTGTGTGTCTTCCCCTACCTTACCACAGACTATCAGGCAAGCAGTCTCTTTTTTTTTACGTGTATGTGACCAGGTATTGACATCTGCCATTGAAAGACTGCCGAACACCATACTCCAACACTTTACCATCACAATATAAACAAGACTACAATACAAACACAAAATGAACAAAAAAGAAAAATGAGGTAGATTGCTTACAAGTACTCTCAGGTACACTGTAAGTAATAATTTGCATTTTGAGACACAGGCAAAGCCAGGGGTACAATGGAGTAAGGGAGTATGGCGAGGCTAGGCAACCTAGGTAATAAATGAATTCTAAAAAAAAAGTTGAATAATAAACATAGGCAAATTTAAGCTAATGATTACTAACTATAAATAGTTTAGTTATGACTGTATAATTAATAAGACCTATAGAAATATTAATGCACTCAATTAATTAAGTCCAGTAAATGACTAGTAAAGAGTAAATTAAAAATTAATTTAAAAAGTGAAACAAGGATACTTAGGATACCTAGCCCGCACTAGGTGACAAGGGGGTTAATTATGTTGATTCATTGAGAGTGATAATATGGTGAGACAAACCACATTGGGAGAGGAAAGTGTTGAGGTTCTCCTCGTTAGAAATTGTAAACATTTTACCTCCTGAGGTCTTTCTCACTTTAATCAAGCCATTTCTAACGAAGCACTGATGAATTGCATCTGGGTTTTGATGACGGATTTGCTGCAGGCTGTAGAGGAGTTGCTGTCTTTTTCTAGTCAAGCACTCGTTGATGTATATTCCCTTCTGTTGGGATGCAGCTGTCTGGACAAGATAAGATTTCATGGACTGGGAAGTCAGCTTCAGGCGAATTTTCCGCTGGTTTTGTCGTGATGGATTCTTTTTGCCTACTCTGTAGGCAGCAATAATGTCCGTTTTGTTTAGAGTGACCTGCAATTCATTTTTTATGAGAGCCTGAGCTATTTCAATACACTTTCACCTTCACGTTCCACAGGTATATCTTGGGACGACACAATAACAGAGTCGAGCAGCTTTTGCTGATCTAGTTCTTCCTAGGATAATGTACTGATACATGCAGTCATTTTGTTGAGTGCTTCCTCTTGTTTTTTTATGGCTTCATCAGTTTTCAGAAGATTGTTTTCCTCACGGAGATCATTCAAGTCAAGCTGGAGTTGATCTTGGCTAGCCTTAAAGTTTCTAATATCCTCGTGGATTAGAGGGTGATTTCTTGTTGTTGATGATGGAGATTCGCGCGGTTCGCTAGATTCTCATTTTGAAGACTCAAGATGATAGCATTTTGAGACTCAAGGACTAGGCACAACTTTTTGAACCACTGATTCTCGGTCCAGTTAGGGAAATCCGGTGAGAGACCAGACGCTCGCTTAAATTGCGTAAACTGGGATGTGAGCATGGTAATAGGAGAGGATTGAGAGGACACCTCTCCCTGGCTCAATGGGGTGGAGGGGAGAGCAGCACCGCTGCCACAGGCCACAGAGCTTCCAGAGGGAGAAATATGATGGCTGTTGGTGTTAGTCAGGATGGATGCCTTGTTAGGGGCTTTGTTGCTCTTATTTACCTGCAGAGTCCTGTTCCTGGGAGACATGATAGGCAGAGAATGGGCTGGAGTATATGTTGTGGCGGAAACTTGCATCAGGCAGTGCGGTGGCGGGCAGGGGCAGCAGCATGCACTGGTTCTCACAGCCATAGAGGAATGTTTTGAAATTTGTTTGAGATGGAATGAGTTGATTTGGGTTGGTTACCTTGGTTGTGCTATAACATGCTTGGACTTCATGTACTTAGCTGCCTGTGGGTGGTGGTCTACATCATCTGGTGGTAGTATAAGGGCTGAAATACAGCTTAGAGTAAGGAGAGTAGCGTGCACTCAACAGCGTCAGCGTCAACAGTCAAGCCAAGATGGCGAAGCATCTCATAATGAATGTCATCCGAGCCCGCTGCCGTAGATCCGCAGAGGGCCAGGGCAGACTGAAGTTTAGAAAGAGAGAAAGGATCGTTATAGGGAAGGTAGAGATGAGTGCGGAAATCTAAAGGATAAGATTCAAGAACAGGCTTACGAAGAAGGAAGGATTCAGGAAGATGAGAACCAGAGCTAACAGAAGAAAAGTGGGAACCCAGTTCGGTCGCGACCTGCACTGGATCCACCACAAGAGTACTACGGAGGTGGAGAACTGGCGAGACATCCGGAACGAACTTGCCCCCAATCTTACGGATCTTCTTCCAGATCTGTGGCAGAGGAGTATCGGACGTAATGGTGGAAACATAAGGTTTCCAACTCTCACGTTTAGCTGTACGGATGGTCCTAGGGGCCACCGCACTTGCCTTCCAAAACAGAATAAAAGAATCAGCCGTCTGCCGGCGGCGGTGTTTCTTCCAGGCTGCACGCTTACAGCGGACATCCCGAGCACAGTCCGCATTCCACCAGGGAACGCACTTCCGTGTGCCACGGAAGGAAGAGCGAGGAATAGAGTGGAGGGCAGCGTTGAAGACAGTGTCATAAAAAAAAAGGAGGGCGCGAGGAAGAGGCAGAGAGGAGAGGTCAGAAAGAGTAGCACGGAAGGTGAATAGGTACCAGTCAGCCTTAAATAAATAAATAATAAATAAATATGTTTATTCAGGTAAGGTACATACATACAAGTGAATTTTACATAAATTGATCGATTTTTTTTTGAGATATATACAAGAGTTGTTACATTCTTGTACAGCCACTAGTACGCGAAGCGTTTCGGGCAGGTCCCTGGAATACGATCCCTGCCGCGAAGAATCGTTTTTTCATCCAAGTACACATTTTACTGTTGCGTTAAACAGAGGCTGCAGTTAAGGAATTGCACCCAGTAAATCCTCCCCGGCCAGGATACGAACCCATGACATAGCGCTCGCGGAACGCCAGGCGAGTGTCTTACCACTACACCACGGAGACTGTGATTTATAGATAGAGCTAGTACATACAATGCCTAAAGCCACTATTACACAATGCGTTTCGGGCAGGAAAAACATTAATATCTAAAACTTAATACTAATTGAGTATAAAGAATAAAATGTGTTGAGAACAAATACAAATAAAGATAAAAAAGGGGGGAACATGACTGAAAATGCAGCACAAATACAATAGGTCAACAAAGAGCGTTGATTAAAAAAAATAACAGACATGGGTTGACAATAGAGGGGTAAGGTAGGTTACAGGAAATTTATTAGGCAGAGTTTCGTTTTTATCTTAAACTGGTTAAGAGAGGTACAGTCTTTAACCCCACCTGTCTTGGTACACGTGTCATTGCTGCTCCTTCTCCGAATGCAGCTACCTGCTTAGCCGCATTGTCCTACATTGGGGAGACCTCTCTGTTCGGATCTCCAAAAACGCTCGGTTAAATGCCAGTGTTGGCATTGTTCTCCTCCTGTGCCATATTGCAACTGGTGTTAAGGACCTAAAAGACTGTCACGAGGATATTAAACATATCCTCGAAGCCCAAGTCCATCCTGTCCTCCAGGTGGACACGTTCATTTGACCTCCTCGTGGTCGTCGCCATCAGCCCCTTCGAATTCTGAAAATCACCTTCGATAATAGGACCCTTCCACCCTCTGTGTTCCGCCCTCTGTCGTTCTTGATGGTGCCAGGTGCTCCGTTCAGGAGTACATCTCCTCTCCTAGACTTTGTAATAAGTGCTGGAAGTTCAGGCATGGTGCCCTCAAATCCACAAGTATTGTCTCTTTATGCCTCATGTGTGGGGACGAAGGCCACTTTAAGACAGAGTGCTCTTCTCTCGAGGCTCGCTGCCTCAATTGCAGTAAGGTCCACCTTACCTTCTCCGGCATGTGTATACACTACAAGCTTGAGGAAGCCGTCCACAACTTGAAACACTGGGATTGTTTGACTTTTCCTGAAACGAGACGCCAAGTCCACCGTCTCCACCCTTTCACTGGCGTATCTTATGCTCGCGTGTTGTGTTCTACCTATCCTCGTCCTTCCCACCTTACTCAGTCACACAATCGTTTCCAGCCCTTAGACCCAGACACACCCACTGCCTCTTCCCCTGTTCCTTTACGTTCTGTCCCGAAGGGTCTCCCTCCTTATTCTCCATCTGGAGTTTTCCTCCTTCCTACCCAGTCTGCCATGTCTCCTGTGTCTTCTTACCCATCTCCCCCTGATCCTTCTTCCCATCCCTCCCCTCAGCCTCTTGGCCATCCACGCCGCCTATCTGTCTAGGCTGTTGTCTCATCCTCCCAGCAATCTTCATGTTTTCATGTTGTTCGCTCCCGTTCTTCTTTTCCTGTTGAGACCATTGAGTTTGTCGCCCAGTACGCTGTTGCTGGAACACCTGTCTCTTTTTGTCCGAAACGTAAGCCTGGCTCCTCTCCTTCCTCCTCCCCAGCGTGTAAGAAGGCATCGCTTTCTTGCTCGCTCCCCACCTCTGTCTTTATCGCTACGTCCCCTCCCATTTCGGTGGTCGGGCCTCCTGTCCCAACTATGGTTTTTTTTTTAGCCCCCAATTCCTTCTCAGTGGCTGCCCTTGCTGAAGTGCGCTTCCTGGTTTCTGCCCCCTCCTTCTACTGTCCTTGACAGTCCCTCTCGGTTGTCTCCTCCTCCGGATCCTGAGCTTATTTAATATACTGTGTTCTTTACCTTTGTTTCTTCATTGTTCTCTGTTGCTGTTCTTTTATCTTTTTGATAATGTCTATTCTTCAATGGAATATTCATGGATTTTATGCCAACTTCCATGAACTACAACTTCTCATTACACGGTTTTCACCACTTTGTGTTTGTCTTCAGGAGCCAATGCTTTGTGCTCGTCCTGGTCACTTTCATGGTTATTCCTTTCCCCCCCCCCCACCTCTCAGCTTTTGATGGGGCCCATACCTCTACTGCTCTCTTGATTTGTACTAATATTCCCTTCGTTCTCCTACTTTTTCCATCACCTATTCAATGTTCTGCAGCCCGTTTCTTTGTGAGTAAATGGTATACGGTCAGTTCCATTTATCTCCCCCCAAATGTCCTGCTTTCACTTTTTGATCTTAAGCACCTCCTGGACTTCTTGCTAGAGCCTGTGCTCCTGTTGGGTGATTTCAACTGTCGACATTCCCTCTGGGGTGATGATCTGACAAACACCCGAGGCCGTCTTCTCGAACAGTTCATCCTCTCTTATTCCCTGTCTCTTCTGAATGCTGGTGAGCCCACTCATGTGGACTCTCGAACTCGCATCCTTTCCTGTCTTGACCTTTCTCTTTGCTCGTCGTCTCTTTACTTAGATTTCACGTGGCAGGTTCTTGATGACCACAATAACAGTGACCATTTCCCCATCTTTGTTTCCTTTTTCTCTTTTCACCCTCCCCTCTCTTTCCCTAGGTGGCAGTTTGTCAAGGCTGACTGGAACCTATTTATCTTCCGTGCTACTCTCTCCGACCTCTCCACTCTGCCTATTCCTCACACCCTCCTCCTTTTTCATGGCACCGACGCTGCCCTCCGCTCTACCTCCCGGGGCATGCAGAATTGCGTTCCCTGGTAGAATGCGGATTGTGCTCAGGCTGTCCGCTGTAAGCATGCAGCCTGGAAGAAACACAGACGCAGGCAGACATCTGATTCTTTTATTTTGTTTCGGAAGGCAAGTGTGTTGGCCCATAGGATCATCCGTACAGCTAAACATGAGAGTTGGAAATCATATGTTTCCACCATTACATTCGATACTCCTCTGCTGCAGATCTGGAAGAAGATCTGCAGGATTGCGGGTAAGTTTGTTTCAGATGTTACGCCAGTTCTTCATCGCCGTGGTACTCTTATGGTGGACCCAGTGAAATTCAAATTCAAATTCAAAATTCAAAATGAATTTGAATTTCACTTTGTTTACCATAAGAGTACCATGACCAAACCACGACCGTGAAGGTCACGACCGAACTGGGTTCCCACTTTATGACTGTTAGCTCTGGTTCTCATCTTCCTCAGTCCTTCCTTTTTCGTAAGCCTGTTCTTGAAACTCATTCCTTAGATTTCCGCTTTCCTCTCAGACTTCTCTATAACGATCCCTTCTCTCTTTCTAAACTTCAGTCTTCCCTGGCCCTCTGCAGTTCTACGGCAGCGGGCTCTGATGACATTCATTATGAGAGTCTTTGCCATCTCACTTCATGCACTTCTCAGTATTTACTGAGTCTGAATATCCAGGTCTGGGAGTCGTTGTCAGTCCCTGAGAACTGGCTTGATGCCCTATTCGGAAACTGGGGTCTTTCGGGACATCCCCTAAGGACTTCCGCCTTATTGCCCTCACGAGTTGTGTCTGCAAACTTTTTGAGTGTATGGTCAATGCCCATCTGATGTGGTTCTTGGAATTCTATCACCACCTCTCCCCCTCTCAATTTGGTTTTCGTAAGTGCCGCAGTACGACTTATGTTCCGGTGAACTTGGAGGTCTATATTCGTACTGCTTTTGCTGCGAGGACCTCTATTGTTGCTGTCCTCTTTGACCTGGAAAAGGCTTATGACACCACCTGGAAATAACATATTCTGTCCCAACTTCATTATTTTGGCCTTCGTGGTAAACTCTCTCTCTTCCTCCAAAGCTTCCTCTCTTGTCGTTCTTTTAGAGTGAGGCTTAGTGCCACTCTCTCTGCCTCTTTTCAGCAATATATAGGTGTACCCTAAAGTAGTGTTGTGAGCACTACTCTTTTTCTGATTGCCCTCAATGGGCATTCTTTCCTGCCTTCCTTCTGGCGTCTTCTCCACTCTCAATGTCGACGATCTGACTCTTTGCTGTTGAGGTGATGGTTCGCCTCTCCTTCAATGGCGGCTTCAACTTGCGATTGATGCCGTGTCGTTTAGGGCCACCAATCATGGCTTCATGTTCTCTGCAACTAAGACTTGTACTGTGACTTTTACTCAGAAGCATGTCATTCTTCGTCCCTCTTTGTCACTTTATGGTCATCCCCCTTGTGTACAATGATTCTGCTAAACTTCTTCTAGACAAGCAATCTTTGACACTCGTTTGTCTTGGTCACCCCATATCTCTTACCTCCGAGTTGAATGCTCTAAGGCCCTTAACCTACTTAAGGTTTTGTCCCATACTTCTTGGGGAATGGATAGGCACATGCTCCTCTCTTTGCATCCCTCTCTTGTAATGTATAAACTCGATTATGGTTGCCCTGCTTACTTTTCTGCTGATTCTTCAACACTTCGCCTTCTTGATCCTTTGCACCATACTGGGTTGCGCCTCAGCTCTGGTGCCTTTTGTTCGACTCCTATCCTCGGTTTGTATGTTGACACTGGCTTCCTGTCTCCAGGACCGCCGATATTGCTACTGTCTTCACTACCTTGCACGGTCCTTTCAACACCCTCACTCTCGCCTGTGCCGTTCTTTGACTTTTCCTCCTATAGTTTCTGTTTCCCTTCACCACCTCCCTCTTTCTGTCCGGTTGTCTCGCCCGCAACATTCTCCTTCGGTTAGTATTACAAATATTTCTCCACGTGTTGTTCCATCCTTGCCCCCAAGGAGGGTCCCCTTTCCTAAATATTGTAAATTCCTTTTCCTTGAACACTTTTCTTCACACTCTCGCTCCATCTCCATCTTCACCGATAGGTCTAAGTCTGCAGATGGTGTAGGCTACTCTGTTGCTTTTCCTGACCACACTTTAGCGAGTATATTATGTCAACAATATTCTTGCTCCAAGCTCTCATTAGCCTAATGACAAACTCATTAGCAGTAATTACAAAAGCTATAATCTTTTCCCTAATTACAAGTAACAGTTCTTCCTTTCTTTCCATCCAATAGGAGGAAATGTAGAAATGAAATGTAAGCTGAGATGTAGTCACCAAATATAAGCAAGCGAGGAGTGAATAGCCAACAGTACAATTTCCAGTGATTCAGTTAACTTCAGTAAAGATGCTTCGGATACCACACCTCTTCAACCTCAAGAATGTAGCTCTCGGTGTATGCAGTTCTAATCGACCCCAAGACACTACAGATTCGACACAGAGCAGACAGCAGACTACGACTGCATCAAGCTATAACGCTCTCGTTCCCCGTCGAGTTTAGACACGATTCCCCATTAAGTTGCCACGCTCTCCCGCATAGAGCTCTGCGACTCCGGCTTCACTCAGCTCTCTGCTCTGCTCCAAGCTCTGTCTCAACGTCTACAACACTGCTGTATCCAAGACTACTAAAAAAATATAAAAATACACTGAACACTTTGTATCTAATTGTTGTGTTCCCAGGCTACCTGAGAAATAGTTTACCCCCTGAGAGTTATTCTCCCAGGCCTGACCTAACTACGAGGTCGAGGAGATATAGACCTGGATATGTATATTGCAAGCACTCGATTCAATTTGACGAGTTGTTTAAAAGTATAGGCAGTAAGTAAGAATATAAATAAATGACAACATGAGATGTCGAAAGTTTGTGAGGAAGGCATGAGGCTCATGTCAGGGATCTTGACCTTACTCGAGTAGTGGAAATCGTAGAAGCAGGATGCAGTGTCTTTAGGCTCCTGGTAGCAGGGAAAGAATCTCTTGGGATTGAGTACTACAGATGTTGGAGGTAGCATGTTTGGAGCAGATGATCTTTTGTTTATGATCTTGTTAACAATATTTCATGTACCTGATAATTGTTTGTTGTTGTTACTGGCGGAGAATAAAACCATGTGGACGAAGATTGTTTCTCTTACCACGATTATAACAGTGGCGACGAGGATTAAACATCTCCGGCAGAGAGCCTGGGTACGAGACTTGGTGTGAGGATCAAGAGAGAGCAGGGTACGTCGTGTGGACGAGTGGACGCTTTGCATACAACAGTGGAGTGTGCTACCACCGTGGCCATGGCTTCCACGTCAATCGAGCCGTTAAACACTGCCAAGATCTCGTTGGACCTGTGGCTCAGCCTGCTGGAAGCAAACTTTCAGTACCGGGAGATTAAGGAGGACGCCAACAAGAAAGCGGTACTCTTAGTTTCACTGGGTTCTGAAGCATATAGTGTTTTCGGAAATTTGTGTGCACCTGAGCTACCGCACACGAAGACCTATGTAGACCTGATTGCTCTGCTTAAACATAAGTATGTGTTGAAACCATCATATCACAGGAGTTTGATGGATTTCCAGAAGAGGACGAAAAGCAGCAGGAATCCGTACAGGATTTATTTGTGGAATTGAAGGCGTTGGCTAACCACTGCAACTTCGGAGTGGTTAGCCAAAGTTGTCCTTAACCCTGCCATAGTTGGACGGCAGGGTTAAGGACCAGTTGTTCATGGCAGTGGAAAAGAAGAATTATTTCCCTAACTGGTGGCAGAAAATTTGGATCTACAATCGATGACTTCATAGACAGTGCTCGAGAAAACATTGAACCTGGAAAGGGGTTTTTGGAAGTAAGACTTCTACTCAGGAAATTATGGTCGTACAGGGCCAGACCAGATGTAAACACTGTGGATACAATCACATAAGTAGCAAGTGCAAGTTTCGTGCCTATATATGCAACTTTTGTAACAAGGAGGGACACTTACAGAGAGTGTGTTGAATATCTGAACAGGAACAGCAAGGCCTGGGAGAGGAGACGACCAGGGAATGCAGGAAGAAGAGGTAGTGCAACCCGTCCTCGCAAATTCATATAGTCAGTATTGACTTATTAAATACGTGCATAGGTGATATATTAAACATAATAGTTTACCTTGAAAAGCTTCATAGAAAACACCGACCTTACCTAACCTTGTTAGTATGTTAAGATAAGCATCTTATTGCTTCGTAATTACAATTATTACTTAACCTATATCTATAATAGGTTAATTAAGTAACAATTGTAATTACGAAGCTATAAGATGCTTATCTTAACATACTAACAAGGTTAGGTAAAGTCGGTGTTTTTTATGAAGCTTTTCAAGGTAAACTATTATGTTTAGTATATCACATATGCACGTATATAAGTCAATATTGACTACACGAATTTGCGAGGATGGGTTGGGTAGTGGTACTGTGATCAAGGCAGTAGAGGAAGGGAAATCGTCTGAAGAAGCTGCAGGTGAGGAAAACCGACTATATTCGGTGAAAGAAAAGGTATGTTCAGTGAAGTGACAAGTGGTGGATTTTGTAATTAATGGGAAGTTAGTTCCCTTGGAACTGGACACTGGTGCGGCAGTGTCAACATTGTCTAGAGATTGGGCAGATACCTTGCAATTGAATGTAAAACCAGGTAAAAAATCTTTAAGTGCTTATGATAATGTACCGATTAAGGTCTCTGGCAAAGTGTCGGCAAAAGTAGGTTATAATGGAAAAGAAATTGTCCAAGATTTTTATGTAGTGGATTCACATAATCCTAGCCTATGTGGTAAGGATCTCATGGAAAAAGTGGGAATTTTCTTGGTGGGCCTAGATGAATTGTCGACAGTTAAAACAATTAAAAGTGCCGAACAAATGTTAAATAAATATTCAGTGGAGGCAAATAAGCCAACTAATAGCATGGTGGCAAAAATTCACCTGAAAAGTGGGGCTTTACCTAAATTTTTCAAGGCAAGAACAGTGCCGTTTCATTACAAGCAATTGGTAGAATCATCCCTGGAAAAGCATGTGGCAGAAGGCATCTTAGAGCCAATTACACATAGGCTCTAACAGGACAGAGTGGAATGACAAGGACAAAGCGGCAGTGAATGAAGTACTGAAGGCACTAGACATGGAAGGGGCTGAGCATAGCATTGAGAAGGTTTTCAGGCTAGGTTGGTACAACAAAGACCGAGACCGAGTGATAAAGATAGTCTTTGCAAACGAGAGCTCAAGGAGAAGATTCTATCAAGGAAGAGCTCCCTGAAAAACGTGGTAAAATTCAAAAATGTATTCCTCCAAAGAGACATGACAAGGGAGGAGAGAGCCGTGGCAGCAGAAGCAAGGAAGAGGCGCAGGGCGAGAGGGGAAAACCAGGAGGTCACAGCTACCCCCAGATGCGAGGGGGGAACCCACAACCAGCTACCCAGTAACACCAGAGGGGAGGATAACCCCGCCACCCTCTGCATAGAAAACCCACCTACCCCTCCCCCCGCACCCAATCCCCACCCTTCTGCCTCTCCCCCTCCCGCAGAGTCTTCCCTCCCCTCCTTTCCCTCCTGTCCTCCCTCCCCTTTCACCCCATACCCTCCCTGCCCCTCCCCCTTCACTGGATCTCCCGCCCCTCGTCCTAGTATCCTCTGAGACCCTGTTATCCACCTCACAGGTCTTCACACCCATGGAACAGCTTCCCCCACCAGCAGAACACTCACCAAGGAGGCGATTTGAGAAGGGACAGAGGAAAGTGAGCCTCAAAGCAATGTACACTAACATAAATGGAATTACAAATAAAGCGAATGAGCTTGGAGAACGGGTACTAGAGGAAAACCCAGAAATAATAGCCCTCACAGAAACAAAACTGACGAAAACGATAACAAATGCAGTGTTTCCACAGGACTATTATGTTATGAGGAAAGAGAGGGAAGGAAGAGGTGGTGGTGGTGTAGCTCTACTGGTAAGAAAAGGCTGGGATATTGAGGAGATGGTTGTTCAGGGCTGTGAAGGTTTCAGTGACTACATAGCAGGTACCATAACAAATGGAGGGAAAAAATTATAGTCGTAGTCATATATAATCCTCCACCAAATGACAGAAGACCTAGACAGGAATATGATAGAAACAACATGGCCACCATTAACATAATAGAAAGAGCAGCTTCTGTTGCTAGCAGGAATGGATCTGGACTACTAATAATGGGAGACTTCAACCATGGGAAGATAGATTGGGAGAACAGAGACCCGCATGGAGGACCAGAAACATGGAGAGCTAAGCTGCTGGATGTGGCAACAAGAAACTTTCTAAGCCAGCACGTCAATGACCCAACAAGAATGAGAGGAGAAGATGAACCAGCAATGCTTGATTTGATATTTACCCTAAATGAGTGGGATATAAGGGAAGTTAAGATGGAAGCACCCTTGGGAATGAGTGACCATAGTGTATTGAACTTTGAGTACCTGGTAGAGCTAGGAATTATCTCCCCCCAAAAAGAACTAGGAATCAAAAGGCTGGCATTCCGAAAGGGAATTATGTACAGATGAGAAGTTTCCTAAGTGAAATACCTTGGGACTCAGACCTCAGAGATAAGTCTGTACAGGGTATGATGGACTATGTTACCCAAAAGTGTCAGGAGGCAGTAAACAGGTTCATCCCGGTCCAAAGGGAAAAATCCGAGAAGCAACAGAAGAATCCATGGTATAATAGGGAATGTATGGAAGCGAAGAAACTGAACAAAAGGGCGTGGAGGAACTTCCGGAATAACAGAACACCAGAAAGCAGAGAGAGATACCAGAGAGCCAGGAATGAGTACGTCAGGGTGAGAAGAGAAGCAGAGAAAAGTTTTGAAAATGATATAGCAAACAAAGCCAAGACCGAACCAAAGCTACTCCACAGTCACATCAGAAGGAAAACAACAGTGAAAGAACAGGTATTGAAACTTAGAACAGGCGAGGACAGGTATACAGAGAATGACAAAGAGGTGTGTGAAGAACTCAACAAGAGGTTCCAGGAGGTCTTCACAATAGAACAAGGTGAGGTCACTGTGCTAGGAGAAAGGGAGGTAAATCAGGCGGCCTTGGAAGAGTTCGAAATTACGAGAGAGGAGGTCAAGAGACACCTGCTGGATCTGGATGTTAGGAAGGCTGTTGGGCCAGACGGGATCTCACCTTGGATACTGAAAGAGTGTGCAGAGGCACTTTGCTTGCCACTCTCCATAGTGTATAGTAAGTCACTGGAGACGGGAGACCTACCAGAAATATGGAAGACGGCGAATGTGGTCCCAATATACAAAAAGGGCGACAGGCAAGAGGCACTGAACTACAGGCCAGTGTCCTTGACTTGTATACCATGCAAGGTGATGGAGAAGATCGTGAGAAAAAACCTGGTAACACATCTGGAGAGAAGAGACTTCGTGACAAATCGCCAACATGGGTTCAGGGAGGGCAAATCTTGCCTTACAGGCTTGATAGAATTCTACGATCAGGTGACAAAGATTAAGCAAGAAAGAGAGGGCTGGGCGGACTGCATTTTCTTGGATTGTCGGAAAGCCTTTGACACAGTACCGCATAAGAGGCTGGTACATAAGCTGGAGAGACAGGCAGGTGTAGCTGGTAAGGTGCTCCAGTGGATAAGGGAGTACCTAAGCAATAGGAAGCAGAGAGTTACGGTAAGGGGTGAGACCTCCGATTGGCGTGAAGTCACCAGTGGAGTCCCACAGGGCTCTGTACTCGGTCCTATCTTGTTTCTGATATATGTAAATGATCTCCCGGAGGGTATCGATTCATTTCTCTCAATGTTTGCGGACGATGCCAAAATTATGAGAAGGATTAAAACAGAAGAGGACTGTTTGAGGCTTCAAGAAGACCTAGACAAGCTGAAGGAATGGTCGAACAAATGGTTGTTAGAGTTTAACCCAACCAAATGTAATGTAATGAAGATAGGTGTAGGGAGCAGGAGGCCAGATACAAGGTATCATCTGGGAANTAGAGGTACACAACAGTGATCGAATAGAGTGGAGTGCATCAGGAAGAACATCTTCCCATTGGGTTACATCTAAGCCTCTCGTCCTAAGAGCTAGCAGACTGTCTTCCAAATAATCCATTGACTTCTCAGCCTGGCCATTTCCTCTAGGGTTGTAAGGAGTCGTACGGCTAGTTGCTACCCTTTTTTTTAGCAAAATTTCTTTCAACTCCTCCGACTAAACAAGTTCCCCTATCAGAGTGTATATATGCAGGCATACCAAAGATTGCAAACAACTGCACCAGGCACTGAATTACTGTACCAGTAGTCATAATCTGAACAAGGGAATGCAAAAGGGAATCTAGAGAATTCATCTACACAGTAAGGATATATTTATTCCTGAATGTGATGGAAGTGGTCTTTTAAAATCTATGTTGAGTCTTTCAAATGGCTGAGTAGCTTTAATCAATGCCCAGAGTCAAACTTGCAAAACCGAGGTTTAAGTTCAGAGCATGCAGAGCAAGAATTAGTCATCTTCTTCACTTCCTCCACAGAATAAGGCAGATTTCGACATCGGACAAAATGAGCCATACGAGACACTCCAGGGTGACACAGATTGTCATGCAATTCCTTTAATCATCCATACTGGTGGCACCACATACACGTGAGAATGCATCAGCTGGTATGTTCTTTTTACCTGGGCGATATACAATGTCATAGTGGTAACAGGAGAGTTCGACTCGCATCTAGCAATTTTATCATTTTTAATCTTACAGCTGATTTAGAGTTAAACATAAAAGCGGAACTGCGCTGGTCAGTCACAAGCCGAAATGGCGACCAATAAGAGTGTCGCCACTTCCTTAGGGCTTCCACAATGGCATACGCTTCCTTCTCCACTGATGAGTGCCTTTGTTCACTATTTGAAGTGTTCGGGAGAAGAAAGCTACTGGTTGTTCATTCTGGGTTAGGGTAGCGGCAATAGCATGATCTGAAGCATCGGTTTCCACAGTGAAAGAAGCTGTTGGGTCGATTGCTCGAACCACTGCCTCAGCAATGTCTTGTTTCAATCCTTCAAAAGCTTTCGCAGCAGCAGCAGATAAGGGAAAATCATTGGCATGAGAGACGGATCTTCTCAGAAAAACTCAGCACCCAACGGGAGTAATGTGCAAGCATTCCCATTGTTCTGCGTAAAGAACCTGTGTTACTTGGTAGTGGAAGTTTTAACAGTGGCTCGAGGCGTTCCGGGTCAGGTCTAATGTCTCCTTCTTGTATAAGATATCCCAACAGCTTTATAGACCTGAGTCGAAAACTACACTTTTCAAGATTCAGGGTCAGGTTATACCTTCTCGCAACGTCCATAAAATTTTTCAGATTTTTATCATGGTCTTCCTCAGAATCTCCACACACACAGACATCAACGTAAGCGAAGGTACCCTCCACTCCTTCTTTCTCAAGGATGCCATCAATTACCCTTTGAAAACTAGCCACTCCATTAGTGACCCCAAAAGGGATACGATTAAATTCAAAAAGCTTCCCACAAGCTTCAAAGGCTGTATAGAGTTTTTCTTCCTCTGTTAAACCCACTTGATGGTAAGCACTTCTCAAGTCTAGCGTGCTGTATACTTTAAATCTAGCAACATTATTCACAATCTCATCTATATGTGGTAAGGGGTAGGCATCCAGCCCCGTGAATCGATTGATTGTTTGTGAATAATCTATAACCATTCTTTTCTTGTGATGTTCTGCTTTAGTTACTAATACCTGGGCTCTCCATGGAGAATGACTGGGTCTAATTATCTCTTCACGTAGCATCCGAGCGGTCTCAGATTTAATAAACAACTTGTCAGCCTCAGAATAGCGTCTGGATTTTACAGCAATCGGCTTGCAGTCTGGTGCTAAATTACTGAAGAGAGATGGAGCCGGAACTTTGACGGAAGCTAATCCACATATTCTAAGGGGAGGTCTATCTCCTCCAAAAGCCATCTCAAGCACAGAATGATTTTGTAAAAAGTTATGACCTAAAATCACATCAGCACGCAAATCGGGTAACACTTTGAGATTCACACCATGGTAAGTTTCTCCTTGTAATTCAAAGTCTACAGAACACTGACCCAGGAATTTTGAAGAGAACGATACAGTAGCCATAGAAACTGCCCCATTGTCAGGATAGACGAGTAACCCACTCTGCTCGGCAATATTCTTACGAATAAAGTTCTCAGAGCTACCAGTGTCAATCAGTGCACTGACTGGAATACCATTGATCTTAGAGCTAAGCACTGATTTATTGAGGCATGAGGGCGAAGTCCCAGCTAAAGTAGCGAGCATAGCAGCGGAATGTTGGGTGTTTGAAGCACTATTAGTCTGTTTCAGAGATCGGCAGACCTTAGCATAATGACCCTTTTTCTTGCAATTCATACACAGAGCCTCTTTAGCCGGACATCGACTGCGAGGATGTCGAGTGTAACCACAAAAGAAGTACTTTAAACCACTAGTTGTAGCTGCAGAAACTGTGTCAACTTTTTCTTCTGCACTTTCTTGTCCTCCTAAGTCCTCCAGGTCTAATGAGAGTGCCATGGCAGCGTTTGTAGCCCCTGGCTGAGCATAAGAGGCAGAAAGTTTCTGTGCCGTTTCTAGAGTGTGAGCCTGGTCAAAGGCTGACTGTAAGTCTAAAGTTTTATTTTCAAGTAAGCGCTGCCATATTGTGGCAGAACCTAGCCCATTAATGAAAGCATCTCTCACATAGCTATCACTGGCTTCTACAGCAGTCACTGCTTTGAACTGGCAATCTTTAGCTAATAACTTTAAAGCCTGAAGAAACTGATCAAGTGACTCACCGGGTTCTTGGCGTCGTGTTGCAAGCACATACCTTGCGAATACTTAATTCTTGGGCTTCACAAACAGTTCTGTTAGGGATTTTTCAGCAGCATCATACGTAGCGCAGTCAGCTATGTAGTCGAACACACGTGGAGCAACGTAGTTTATTAAGAGACGCAGCTTGTCCACGGTGGGAGTATTTTCTTCTACTGCAAGAGTGAAGTTTTGGAACGTCTTGAGCCAGTGACGCCATTCCTGAGCGGCGTTGGTGGCGTTTGGGTCAGTAGCAAACCGCTCGGGCCGCAGTAACCGCTCCATGTTCACTGGCTGAATTATTTGTTCAATAAATTGAGGTAAGGGAGAAGCATTGCCAGACATGTGACTTTATTGAACAAATAATTACAGTACAGTTACATCCTGCAATACACAAGCCATATATTATACAAAACTTATAAAGACTAACAGTGCTTAAGATATATAATACAATAAGCAAAGTACACATGACTAACGCTAGAACAAATAGAAATTAACCAGGAGTGAACACAAACTAACCTGTACACAGGCACGACACAGCTGATCTGACAACAACAAAACAGTCAAGCAAGCATCCAAACAAAACAGTCAAGCGAGCATCCATATGGGTACAATAATACAATAGCACTTTTACTACAGTCCACATAAGCAGGATACAAGGTTTACACTGAGAACAAGCTAGGGTAAAGTACTACTGGTTAAGAAAATGAAGCATAATGCAACTTAGGGTAGTGAGACCACGTAGTACCCTAACACAACACAACACAACACTACACTTAAGGGTACCCAAAACACTGGCAAATACTACCCCAGGTCTACACAAATATTTCACTACCAGAGTAGGCACACTTACAAACACGGTACTTAACTTAAGGTAAGGGAAATAAGTAAGAGGAAAGGTAGAGGAGTGCAGAGCAGCTCAGAAAAGGTCTTGACCCCCACGAACGCCAGTCAGAGAAGATCGACCGCTCCAGTCTCCTCCTTCAGCTGACTCGCTGCCAGCATACTACTCGACTAATCGCACAGCAGTCCTATCCCAAGTTTACTCAGATCTACTTTACTAAGGCTTTCTAATTATTTGTAAACATAGTTGGTGCCTATTTTATTATTTAATAATCAACCCCAAGCTCAGTCTTTAAATGCTCTGTTAAAAACAAGAATCGTCTTACGTCTGGCAGGGAAGATACAAACAGAGACACCTCGCCATGCGTCCACATAATAAAGTAGTTTATTTAGCTCAATTTGATCTCTGGTTTCCAATTGAGGAACCCAGGGTCGTAAAACAATTCAGCTCAGATAGACAATGTAAACATTAGCAATAAAAATTATGGAAAGTTTCTCTGCCTATTCCTAGACAAGAGACTCAACTTCAGTATACCCACATACAACATATAACTAAGAAAGTCTCTAAAAACAGTTGGTATACACTCCAAAATCAGATATTATGTACCTAACTCTGCTCTCATCTCTATATTATGCACTAATCTATCCCTATCTTAATTATGGTATCTGTGCATGGGGTTCAACCACTGCAAACCACCTCAAGTCCATCATCACCCAGCAAAAATCTGCAATCAGAATAATAACAAATTCTGCTTTCAGACAACACTCAGCCCCCTTGTTTAACTCCCTAAACATGCTAAACATAATCTCACTCCACAAATTCTCTTGTGTCAACTACATTTACAAAACCCTGTTCTTAAATGCAAATCCTGCTCTGAAGCTCTCCTTGGACAGATGTAATAGGACCCATTATCACCACACCAGAAACAAATATATCTTTGATATCCCCAGAGTCAAACTTAATCTGTGTAAACACTCTATGCAAATAAAGGGACCCAGTCTATGGAACTCACTGCCTATTGAATTGAAAAGCTGTCCAACTTTTGCGCCATTCAAAAACAATACTAAAAAGTACCTAATTTCATCTTCATAGTTTTTTACCTTTTGCTTTAAAATTGCACTGTATCTATTGCTACCCAATCTCCCAATCTTTATGTACCCAATCTGAACATCTTTATCATTGTGATCATTGCTGTCTTCTTATATGTGCTGTCAATCTGCTGTATGGTGTCTATTAATCTTGTTTAAATTACCAATCAAGTTGTCAATGTAATCAATCAGAGCTTTAATATACCAATGTGCTTTAATATACTTACTAAGCTCTCATCTCTTTTTTTCCTTGCAATGTATTTGTTATCATTTATTAAATCTGATAGAAATTACCTATTTAAAATTATCTGTTAGATTAAGGACCTGCCCGAAACGCTGCGCGTACTAGTGGCCTTACAAGATTGTAAATACTGTACTATTCAATGTATTCTCACAAACCCAATGTACCTTCTTGTATATAAATAAATAAAATAAAATAAAATAAAAAATAAAATAAAGGAACCCATGCTTGGTGCTCATCCTGGTCACTTTCGTGGTTATTCCTTTCTTTCTCGCTCCCCCCCAGCAAAATGTCCCGTAACTCTACTGCTCTCTTAATTCGATCTGATATTCCCTTCGTTCCCCTACTTCTTCCGTCACCTATCCGTTGTTCTGTTGCCCGTGTTTTTGTGGGGAAATGGTATACAGTCTGTTCCATTATCTCCCCCCAAATGTCCCGCTTTCCCTTCCCGATCTTAAGAACCTCCTGGACTCCTTGCCAGAGCCGGTGCTCCTTTTGGGTGATTTCAACTGTCGACATTCCCTCTGGGGTGATGTTCTGACAAACACCTGAGGCCGTCTTCTCGAACCGTTCATCCTCGCTTCTTCTCTATCCCTTCTGAATTCTGGCGAGCCCACTCATGTGGACTCTCGAACTCGCACCCTTTCCTGTCTTGATCTTTCTCTCTGCTCGTTGTCCCTTTACTTAGATTTCACATGGCAGGTTCTTGATGACTTCCATAACGGTGATCATTTCCCTATCCTCGTTTCCTTTTTCTCTTTCCACCCTACCCTCTCCTTCCCTAGGTGGCAGTTTGCCAAGGAGAAGTATAGGTTAGGAACCGTCTCCAAAGAATTCTCAAAGAATTACTCGTTATTGCTATGTAAGATAATTAGACGAGCCAAAACTAAATACTACGAAGATAAATTTACCCAAGTAAAGAGCAACATTAAAAAAACTTTGAGCACAATTTCACAAATATTGGGCTCAAAGAAGATTTTAAAGAACAAACCAACACTCCTGTCCAATAACGATGGTCAGCTTTCAGCCTCTGATTCTGCTATTGAGTTCAATAGGTTCTTCTCTTCCATAGGGTCATCCCTTGCAAATGATATTGCATCTTCCAGTACTGATGTTAAGGACTATCTTACAGGTAACTATCCACAGTCTCTGTATCTAAAGCCTACTAATTCCACTGACGTTAATGAGATAATCCTTTCCCTTAAAACCAAGTTTAGTGCCCTTGAGGAGATACCAACATTAATTTACAAAAAAACCTCCAGATCCTTAGCCCCTGCTATTGCATTGCTCTTCAACAAGTCACTTGAACCCCAAACCTTTCCAGATATTCTAAAAAAAAAAGCGAGAGTAACCCCTGTCCACAAATGTGGTGATCTCACAGATGTTAACAACTACAGACCTATATCAATCCTGCCTAACTTGTCAAAATTTTTTGAAAACTAATCTACAAGCAGCTTTACTCTTATCTAACCAAACACAATATACTTAGCTCTTGCCAATATGGCTTCAGATCCCAAAAAAGCACTAACGATGCACTTATTAGTATGATTAACTTAATTCATGCAGCTCTTGATAAAAATGAGTTCCCTGTTGGGTTATTTGTGGACCTGCGTAAGGCTTTTGACACTGTCAACCACCAATACCTTCTTCTTAAATTGCATCATTATGGAGTCGGAGGACACTCGCTGCAATACCTCAAATCTTACCTTACTGACTGGCTCCAGTATGTTTCTGTGAATAATTCAATTTCTCCCACCCTACCCATCAACATTGGTGTTCCTCAGGGCAGCATACTTGGCCATCTACTCTACATTAATGACCTTCCAAATGACTCCCAACACCTCAAACCAATTCTATTTGCTGACGACACAACCTTCATTTACTCCAGTCCTGACCCCCTTGCTCTAAATGCCACAGTAAATACCGAGCTAAATAAAGTCCATCTTTGGCTAACTGCCAACAAACTCACCCTTAACATTGACAAAACTTTCTTTATTCTGTTTGGCAACAAATCCTCTAATCAAATAAATCTCAAAATAAACAATACCCAAATTTGTAACAAATTAGATGGAAAATTCCTTGGCGTTCTCATTGATCATAAGCTGAATTTCCAGGGACACATTCTAAATATATCAAAAAAAGTTTCAAAAACTGTTGGCATTCTTTCTAATATCAGATATTATGTACCCCGACCTGCCCTGGTTACTCTCTATTACTCCCTCATCTATCCATATCTCAACTATGGTATTTGTGCTTGGGGTTCTACTACCCAAAATCACTTACGTCCTCTAATTACTCAACACAAAGCTGCTATTAGGACAATATCCAACTCTGGCCCCAGACATCACTCGGTACCCCTACTCAAATCTCTGAATATGTTAGATATTAAGTCACTTCACATTCTCTCATGTGTATTATACATATATAAAACGCTGAACTGTAATGCCAATGCTGACCTCAAAAGCTTCATTGAAGGTTGTAACAGAACCCATGAGCACCATACCAGAAATAAATACAGTTTTTATATTCCAAGAGTACGACTTAATCAAACTAGAAATGCTCTACAAATCAATGGACCCAGAATGTGGAATGACCTTCCCAACCATGTTAAAAGTAACAGAGGCATCTACCGAAATCGACAAGGTGTTTATGGAGGGAGAAATCGTCAGGCGGTGAAGAATCCAGATGGTAGAAATCAAATTATTTAGCCCACAAAGCAGGACCAAACAAGGCATGGTACGTAATAGTATGGGAAGGAATCGTGTGAGTGCAGCCATGGCGGGGACGGCATTGAGAACCCCTAGAGAGAGTTAAAAGGCCTAGTAGTTACAATGAGAGACTGAGCCGTGCCAGGGACGAGGTGGTCACTACTGTGGGCTTGGGGCTCAACCCTACCACAGAGGAGGGAGGGAAGCCAAGGAGAGTAGTCAGGAGAGGGTCAAAGGAGGAGCTAGGTCTGGGTCCAATGTAGCAGGTGCTACAGAGCCCGATCTTCCAACAGAGTCCAACTCAGGGGCTTAATCGCCCACCCCTGAGCCTGAGAAGTTATAAGTTATAAGAGGATCATTATTCAGCGGCATGTAAACGAGGAGGTAATACTTTCATTCACGAATGAGCCCCAGTACCTACCATGGAGCCTCAATTAGTGGATAGCACACCCAACAAGAGACAGGCTGGGGGCCCCCAGGGGTGCGACGTGAGTATACGCCCCACAATCGCCACCTTAAGAACAGTCAGTCGAGATTCGGGTTCAGCGATGAAAGGAGGATTGAAAATAAAAGCGTCCCCTCGCCCAGGACGTTGGGTACCACAGTTCTACAGGTGAGAGAGAGAGTGCCTCTCCAAACGTCAAATCAGATGTCCGAAAGAATAGTCAAGACTGGCAAAAGGTTGGCGGAAAATGACAATTAGAAAGGAGAAGAGGGGGGAGGGGGGAGGGAGAAAAAAATGAAACAGAACGAAAAGGAAAAGACTTCCAGCATAATTAGTGAAGACAACAGCAGAAGCATAAGGCTTCAAAAGTACAGAGGACTGTCCCATGGAGCATCATACTCTAGCAGCCGCCCACTAAGCCCCCTTACAACGACAACGGGCTGGAAAGGGAGGGGGGCAGAGACATTGAAATAATTAGGTAATAATATCTTTGTGGCAACTTCTGCCTGACAGCTTGGGTGGAGCAGACCACCTCTGACACTTGCTCTGTTAATGGCTCTTTTTTGCCAGACTTCCCCCGCCCTATTGCGGCCAAAATATGCCACCTATGATTTTTTCCCCCCATGATCTGGGAACACAAATGAGCACTTTTATAGGACAATTTGTTATATTACTATATCTTGCACCTAGGTGTGTTGCAGGCTATAATTGCAAGAGCAGCCCCAGGGGTTAATCTGGACATATTGAACATCAGGTGAAATAGTTGAATTATGATACCCATAATAGTAAATATAAGATTAACTTATTTTTGTAAATTTTTTTAATTCCGATCCCTAGATCTTGGATTCTGAAAGCTAGAGTGAAGTACTCTGACATGCACTCTGAAGTTTAGCTAATAGTTACATATCAGCCTGGATAGCTCCAGAGAGCCTCCGGGTCTCACCCAGAAAATGGCGTTTCATTACATTCAACACTGTTTTTTTTTTATTAAGTTTTTGCACCCAGCTAACTTGTTTTAGCAGTGTTGCAAAAACTTTATTAAAGGGAGATAGGGACATGCAACACCATAAATGTGTTTTAGTTTAATATTTCACATACAACGAGAGTTCGGTCACACAGGATATTTGAGGCGCCAGAAAGTTTGCCTTTAGCATTTAAGAAGTCACACCTTTAGAGATTTAATGGTCAGAGGTCGAGTAGGGGTCAGGTCGAGTGAAGTGACCTTGCTTTCTGCTAAGCTGATAATTGCAACCAGTGCTGTGTCTTTTCATCAAACAAGCTACTGTTTAGGAGTTGTAGGTAGATAGCCTGAGGCTATTTCCTTAGTAGGCAGAACTTAGCTCCCGCATCCTCATAAATACCCATGGAACTGTACATTTCAGAGATTGAGCAGGACAGCGCTTGTCGAGAGGCCCGCAGCCAGGCCTGTGGCTGTGTCAGGCCGGGTTTAGACTCATGTCTGTAAGCCGTAGCGAATCCCTTCCCAACCCCCTCTCTATCAAACTTAGTCTGAGACTTTGGTGAATGAACTTGTAAGGTGATGTATATTGTGATTTCAACTTAAGGTGTTGTGTGATGTTCAGGGGTAGTCAGCCATAGTGCTTTCAATTTCTTGTGTGGTGCTTCAGATTTGTGTATTAACACTTTCCCATCCCCCACTGCGTGTTCCCTAGACCACCTCAAGGTGCACCGAGCGTTTGCCGTGAGCGCGTGGCCAGACTCAAATATGTATACTCTTAAGCTTTCTTACCTCAATTTTCGTCTTATCATGTTAATTTTTATATCTTTTTGTTCGCAATAGAATTCCTTACAGTGATATATATACATATGAAGTTCAAAAGTTTGGTGTGCCACCCGCACCAAACTCACAAATTGGCGGAGGGTTACTCACGAGCATGTACCACCACCAAATTATTTCTACTCTGGGATTCTCACCTCAATTTTCGTCCTACGTCGTTCAACATGGTATCAATCTGCTCACAATAGAATTCCTTACAGGGATATATTCATATAAAAGTCCAAAAACCCCAGACCCCCTTTCCCCTCCCCGTACAGCAAAGGTGAAAGTCAGCCAAGCGTTAGCAAGCACACATTTGCACACCCGCTACACATGCACACAAATGTGTATAATCTTTGTAGTTTTATAACGTAAATTTTCTTGTTAGGCCGTTCATTTTGGTATCAATTTGTTCACAATAGAATGCTCTACAGGGAAAAAAAGACTGTACTTACCACCCAACGATGTTTGTAGACCACGAGTTGAGCATTTGGTCAAAAGACACTTCAGCCTTTCTGGATGCGAAATAGGGAATGGTTTGATTTGCTGATCAAATATTCTGGTTTATTAACAATACAAGGGTTTCTCCTAGCATTAGCACTAGAAGGAATAATCTGACTCTACTTCTGAACCAGATGATAAATTGTCCTGTCGAGGTGAAGATGAGGGTAGTGGCTGCCTCACACCTGATGGTCCAGGTGTAATAAATAACTAAAATTCCCAGAAGATTGATTAGTATTGGTACAGTCAAGCCTGGTATTCCAGTAAAACTGCCTACAAATGGTGGAGTATTGTCAGTTGACCAGGTTTCACCAAAACATTTGCGTTTCCTACCTGTGGTGCGTCCACGTGTGATTGTGGTGGTAGGGGGCTCCAAATAGCACACCCCCTCACTTTCAAGTTCATCTTCACCTGCTGTTTCAGTTTCAACAAACTCACTATCTACATCATTGTCATTTTCGTCACTTTCATCTTCAAAATCAGAAAAATCGCCAACTATAGCCTGTATTTTTGTTGGGGTTAGTTTCACAGCCCTGTATTTCTGGCAAACCTTGATGCCACATGACCCCAAACAAAAACATGGGAAGACATTGAGGCAAATTTTGAAACACGTCCCAAAATGATCAGATAAAAAATGCAATTTTAACAAATATATATCAAATCGGAAGTCATGGACGTCCCTCCCAAATATCTGCAAAGTTAATTACGAACGTCATATATGTCCCACCCAAACGAAAGTGTTAACCTTGACATATTGAACATCAAGTAAAATTGTTGAATTATGATACCCATAATAGTAAATATATGACGAGTTCGCCTTTTATGTGGGCCAGCCCACCGACACAATATCACGAGGTGCCTATACCTCACTATCACTCCAGCCACTCGCTAGCAGAGGACTTCAGTCACACGCTGATTGGGGTCATTAACAACTGTATACAGGGGTAGCTAATCCCTGGCAGAAGCCTCTAGCAACCAGCTAGCACTTCACCACAGGCACCTCACTGCCGTCCATTATTCTCCTAAGCCAATCCCGGGGTACGCCGTTCCCCACTAACACTGTGTAAGCCAGCAGCTAAAACACTGCTCAGATCGGCGGCGGCTTACTTAGTCTTTTACCAGGATCAAGCTTAGAGTACGTGGACTACCCAAGGTAAACTGCCTTCCTCAGTACGGCTGCCTCTACCCATCACCTCTGGGGACATAAAACGTCATCAGTTACATGGACGATACACTGGAGAAACCATGAGGTAATACTCATTCACCTGGGAGTTGACATTATGCTCTGTAGCACACCCTAGGTGGCGCTGATCTTGATCCACCACCTCACCAGAGGTCATCCACGTCGACCGCACAGTCTGATGAAGGCAGAAAACCAGAGTCATTTGCCGCTGTCACGCCACCACCAATAGATGGCGTTGTCCATGTAGCGTCCAATATCAGGGGAGTTTGAGTGCAGACTCATAGATGGCGCTGGAATTGCCACTCTACACTCCGACAAAGATGACGAGATCATAACACAAACTCAAATAGTTAAGGTCATGTCCATCAAAGAAATGAGGTCAGAATTCTACAAGACAAGCAAAAACAGGTCTGTCCTACCCACAGAGGGAACAAAGTGGTGTGAGAAAAACCTATGAAAATATAACGAGTCTGTAGAACTGAATAGCACACAGAAATGAACCCTAGGCAGAAGCAGCCGAGCAACCTAGCTCATACAGTGAAGGAGAGTAGAAGGGTTGAAGGGCACCCACAGACCCTCTTTGAACTACCCACCAACCTCAGATGCCAGCCATGATAGACCCAAGGTATAACTGTATTCTACACCTGATTCCAGATAGGCATCGCCCCAAGAAAAAGAAGAACAACTAAGTAATGGTTGTGATCATGAAGAGTCCAGGTCCCAAGTGGGAAGGGATGGCTCAACTGACTTCGCTAAGGAAATTAACGAAGCTGCCCCCTGGAGATGGCCGAACTACCTCCGTAGCTAAATCCTGGCTTGATTTGAAAACATTTAGATGCTTTGGAGCTGGAACCAGGAGGAAGAAAGTCCAGAAGCTGGCAGAACCACACTCGCAAGGAAAGTTAGAGGTTTGAACTGAATCCAGGTGGAAAATGCCAAAATCTCCAAATCCAAGTCTGTAAACCCCCACAGAGGCCAACTTCAGTGCATCCAAATAAGCACTATGTTGTGTAGGTTATCTTACTGTGAATATGAGAAAACAGAGCCTGTAAAGAAGTAGCTGCCTGGTAAGCTTCTTACCATGAGAAATGATCAGAAAAAACGAAGACACTGTGCATGCATATTATAGGACTTAGGAATAATGATGTTACTGACCCAACAGGCAGCATGGAAGCAGAAAATATGACTATCAGCTTGTAGCAAGGCCAATGACTTGTACCCTTCAAGTACAAGTGTACTATGGTCCAGTACGGACCGAAACGTCGTCGTCTCTTCCCTTCAAGTGTGTGATCTGGTCAATATTGTACCCTTCAAATTTGCACGTAGTGTGTACAGGCGCAATGGGTCGACCCATCACATGCCACTCTGTAGACTCGCAAGGGCCTGAAGGACCAGAACCTGAAGGTAACTAGCTAAATATGACACACAGGCACTAGGAATGCTCGCAAAAAGAACTGACAAAATCACAGCCTTAAATACTTTGCACGTCCCTGTAACCTTGTCCCGTCCCTGTAATTCCCTGTAACCTACCTTACCCCTCTATTGTCAACCCATGTCTGTTATTTTTTTAATCAACGCTGTTTGTCAACATTTTGTATTTGTGCTGCTTTTTCAGTCATGTTCCCCCTTTTTTTGTCTTTATTTGTATTTGTTCTCAACACATTTTATTCTTTATGCTCAATTAGTATTAAGTTCTAGATATTAATGTTCTTCCTGCCCGAAACGCATTGCGTAATAGTGGCTTTAGGCATTGTATGTACTAGCTCTATCTATAAATCGATCCATTAATGTAACATCACTTGTATGTATGTACCTTACCTGAATAAACATATTTATTTATTTATTTATTTATATACTTAACTGTTGATGTTTCCAATAGGTGCCTAGTTCCAACATGTACTCTAGTGTGGTATTCCTCTTTTAACGTGGATAAAAGAGGATACTACTCAACTCTTTAAGATGCCAAACTACTCAGCAATTCACAACTGTCGACCAATTCAGAGAGGTGGTGGTATTGCTCTTTACTACCACCAAGAACTAACATGCTTAATTGGAACTAGAGACTACTGTGGGGAGTATATCTTCGCCAGTTTCAGAGTCAAGGGTGCTGAGTCTGTCCTGACTGAAGGAGCAGTCTATAGAATTCCTAACACTGATGTGTCCGAATTCAACTCTAATCTTAGAAATCTAATACTAGATAACAGACTGAACAAAAACCATCTAATTATCGCAGGGGACTTTAATATTGACCTCTGCGAGCCTGAAAACCCTACTGCTGCCAGCTTCCTCAACTGTATGAATTCCTGCTTCCTCATACCCTTAATCATTAAACTTAATAGAATCACTGATAGTACTGCCACAGCTCTTGATCACATCTGGACCAACATAACCTCTCCGCTTACTTCAGGGATAATCATCGATAGCACTACAGACCATTACCCCACATTTCTCCTAACTAACATTAACAAACCACCTCTAGAGACAAGGGAGATAAGCTTTAGGCTGCACAATGAAACTGCCATAGGCAATTTTATAGCTGTTGCTGCTAATGTCAACTGGGAGTCCGAATTAAATAAATAATAAATAAATAAATAAATAAATAAATAAATGTTTATTCAGGTAAGGTACATATATACAAGAGATTTTACAAAAATTTTAGATTTATAGATAGAGCTAGGACATACAATGCCTAAAGCCACTATTACGCAAAGCGTTTCGGCAGGAAAAACATTAATGACTAAAACTTAATACTAATTGAGTATAATTTATTTATTTATTTATTTATTTATTCATATACAAGAAGGTACATTGGGAATGTGAGAATATATAATATGGTAATTACAATCTTGTAAAGCCACTAGTACGCGCAGCGTTTCGGGCAGGTCCTTAATCTAAGAAAATTTTTAGTAGGTAAATACTAGCAAAAATTATAAAAAAGAAATGATAACAGTTACATGGCAAGAAAAGAAAAAAGAAAAAAAAGATGAGAGAAAATTGTAGGTACAGTATAATAAAGCACTTAGGTAGCTAAGATTGATTGCAATGAAAGCTTGAATGGTAGTTGACAAAATTTGGTAGGCACAATACAGCAAATGGCTAGCACATAAAGGAAGACAGCAATGAACACAATGATAAGGTTGTTTGGGTTAAATACATAAGAATTAGGAGATTGGGTAACACTAGATACAGAGCAAAAAATAAAGCTCAGTGTAGGAAACTAAGAAGATGAAATTAAGTACTTTTTGGTTTTGTTTTTAAATAAGGCAAAAGTTTTACAGTTTTTCAATTCACTAGGGAGTGAGATCCATAGACTAGGTACCTTAATTTGCATAGAGTGTTTACACAGATTAAGTTTGACCCTGGGGATATCAAAGAGATATTTATTTCTGGTGTGGTGATAATGGGTCCTATTACATCTGTCCAGAGAGAGTTTCAGAGCATGGTTTGCATTTAAGAATAAAGAATAAAGAATAAAGAATAAAATGTGATGAGAACAAATAAAATAAAAACAAAAAAGGGGGAAACATGGCTGAAAAAGCAGCACAAATACAATTAGGTCGACAAACAGCGTTGTTTAAAAAACAGACATGGGTTGACAACAGAGGGGTAAGTTAGGTTACAAGGAATTTATTAGGTAGTGCTTCGTTTTAATCTTAAACTGGTTAAGAGAGGTACAGTCTTTAACATGATTGGGAAGGTCATTCCACATTCTGGGTCCCTTGATTTGTAGAGCATTTCTAGTTTGATTAAGTCGTACTCTTGGAATATCAAAACTGTATTTGTTTCTGGTGTGGTGCTCATGGGTTCTGTTACAACCTTCATTGAAGCATTTGAGGTCAGGATTGGTATTACAGTTCAGCGTTTTATATATGTATAATACACATGAGAGAATGTGCAGTGACTTAATATCTAACATAGTCAGAGATTTGAGTAGAGGTTCCGAGTGATGTCTGCGGCCAGAGTTGGATATTGTCCTAATAGCAGCTTTGTGTTGAGTAATTAGAGGACATAAATGATTTTTGGGTAGTAGAACCCCAAGCACAAATACCATAGTTGAGATATGGATAGATGAGGGAGTAATAGAGAGTCACCAGGGCAGGGCGGGGTACATAATATCTGATCTTAGAAAGAATGCCAACAGTTTTTGAAACTTTTTTGATATATTTAGAATGTGTCCCTGGAAATTCAGCTTGTGGTCAATGAGAATGCCAAGGAATTTGCCATCTATTTGGTTACAAATCTGGGTATTGTTTATTCTGAGATTGATTTGATTAGAGGATTTATTGCAAAACAAATATAGAAAAGTTTGTCAATGTTAAGGGTGAGTTTGTTGGCAGTTAGCCAAAGANCCTATGGATAATAAATATTACCTAGTGGGGGTGGATTCATACACCAAATTTCTGGATGTGCATGTGTGTAATTCCACCACATCATCTGTAACTTGTGAATTACTAAGGAAAACATTTTGTAATTTGGATTGCCAGACATAATTGTCTCAGACAATGCTCCTTATTTTGTTTCTGGGAAATGGAGGATTTTTTTAGAAAAAATGGTATTAAACATGTAACACCTGCCCCTATAATCCTTCTTCAAATGGTCTAGCAGAAAGAGCAGTAGATCCTTGAAAGAAGGGTTAAAGCGGTTTACGGAAGGTACTATTAATACAAGGCTTTGTAGATTTTTATATAATCAAAGAAAACTGTTCATTCTACTACTGGTAAATCTCCTTCTGAATTACTGTTTAATAGACACTTTAAAGTGCACATGGAAGCAGTAAAGACAGATCCCTATAAAGAGAAATCGGTAACTAGCTTGGCCAGTCAGTTGGCTCAGGGAGAGGAATTGTTGTTTAATGAAGGGGATGCAGTATATGCAAGGAATTTTGGAAGTGGAAAGCCCTGGGTGAAGGAAAATTAGGGAAGTCCTGGGCCGCAGGAACTTCACTGTGCAAGTGCAGAGTTTGGGAACATTAATTGGAAAAGGCATGCCGATCAGCTCATGCAAGGTTCACAGGAATTTCGAAGACCCTTCAGGTGGGGGTGGGGCAACTAGTGATATCCATCCTAATTGAAGGGATAGCAGAACCTGCAGGTGACCGTGAGGCAGAGCAAGGGGCAGCAGAGGGTTATGGGGATACAGTCAACCTATGGACTCTACAAGGAGTAATTCAGACGAATGTTTCCCAGAAGTAACAGGTCAGGACTTCCAGTTGAGAAAATCAGGAAGAGTCATACGACCGCCTGATAGACTTAACCTGTAGGGATAGAGTTTATTTAAAAGGGGAGGAATGTTGGATTGAGTACGACCATTTGGTCACCATTTGGTCTGGGAGACATCTCCCGTCACGCAGGGTGCAGTCGCACCTCACAGATCTCCAGAATCATCTCTGATACTGGTAATGGCTCATAAGGGCCACCACTTACGGCCTATTCCTGCCCGTGCCACCTCTTGGGTGGCTTAATCTTTATCAATCAATCAATCAATCGGATTGAGTAATACAGACGTTGGAGGTAGCATGTTTGGAGCAGATGCTCTTTTGTTTATGATCTTGTTAACAATATTTCATGTACCTGATTATTGTTTTGTTGTTGTTACTGGCGGAGAATAAAACCATGAGGACGAAGATTGTTTCTCTGACCACAACCATAACAGGTAGGGTGGGAGAAATTCACAGAAACATACTGGAGCCTGTCACGTAAGTAAGATTTGAGGTATTGCAGCGAGTGTCCTCTGACTCCATAATGATGTAATTTAGAAGGTTTTGGTGGTTGACAGTGTCAAAAGCCTTACGCAGGTCCACAAATAACCCAACAGGGAACTCATTTTTATCAAGAGCTGCATGAATCAAGTTAATCATACTAATAAGTGCATCGTTAGTGCTTTTTTGGGTCTGAAGCCATATTGACAAGAGCTAAGTATATTGTGTTTGGCTAGATAAGAGTAAAGCTGCTTGTAGATTAGTTTCTCAAATATTTTTGACAAGTTAGGCAGGATTGATATAGGTCTGTAGTTGTTAACATCTGTGAGATCACCACATTTGTGTACTGGGGTTACTCTCGCTTTCTTTAGAATATCTGGAAAGGTTTGGAGTTCAAGTGACTTGTTGAAGATCAATGCAATAGCAGGGGCTAAAGATCTGGAGGCTTTTTTGTAAATTAAAGTTGGTATCTTATCAAGGGCACTAGACTTGGTTTAAGGGAAAGGATTATCTCATTGACGTCAGTGGAATTAGTAGGCTTTAGGTACAGAGACTGTGGATAGTTACCTGTAAGATAGTCCTTAACATCAGTACTGGAAGATGGAATATCATTTGCAAGGGATGACCCAATGGAAGAGAAGAACCTATTGAACTCAATAGCAGAATCATAGGCTGAAAGCTGACCAACGTTATTGGACAGGAGTGTTGGTTTATTGTTTAAAATCTTCTTTGAGCCCAATATTTGTGAGATTGTGCTCCAAGTTTTTTTAATGTTGCTCTTTATTTGGGTAAATTTATCTTTGTAGTATTTAGCTTTGGCTCGTCTAATTATTTTAGATAGCAATAACGAGTAATTCTTTGAAAATTCTTTGGAGACGGTTCCTAACCTATACTTCTTCTCAAGGTCATGTTTTTTAATAATGGATTTAGGTATTACCTTTGTAAGCCAAGGATTGTTAATCCTTTTGGTTGTGACTTGTTTTGTAAGCCTAGGACAGTGGGTGTTATAAAGGTTGAGAGTTTTTTGAAGAAAAGATTGCACTGCTAGGTTGATGTCCCCTATGTTACCTAACGATTCCCAGTTGACATTATCAGCAGCAGTTATAAAATTGTCTATAGCAGTTTCATTGTGCAGCCTAAAGCTTAACTCCCTTGACTCAGAGGTGGTTTGATATTGTTAGTTAAGAGAAATGTGGGGTAATGGTCTGTAGTGCTATCGGTGATTATACCTGAAGTAAGCGGAGAGGTTATGTTGGTCTAAATGTGATCAAGAGTCGTGGCAGTACTATTAGTGATTCTAGTAGGTCTAGTGATTAAGGGTATGAGGAAGCAGGAATTCATACAGTTGAGGAAGCTAACTGCAGTAGGGTGTTCAGGCTCGCAGAGGTCAATATTAAAGTTCCCTGCGATAATTAGATGGTTTTTGTTCAGTCTGTTATCGAGTATTAGATTTCTAAGGTTTAAATTGAATTCGGACACATCAATGTTAGGAATTCTATAGACTGCACCCACAGACAGGACAGACTCGGCACCCTTGACTCTGAAACTGGCAAAGATATACTCCCCACAGCAGTCTCTAGTTCTAATTATTTTTAAGCATGTTAGTTCTTGGTGGTAGTAAAGAGCAGTACCACCACCTCTCTGAATTTGACGACAGTTGTGAATTGCAGAGTAGTCAGGCATGTTAAAGAGTTGAGTAGTATCCTCTTTCAACCACGTTTCAGTAAGTATAATAAAAGAGAATTTGTTGTCAATAGTTTCAATCAAGTCACTAACATCATCGAAGTGTTTACCTAGGGATCTAACGTTCAAGTTGATTACAGAGATATTGTGATTATGTGTTAATACATTGTTTACATCATGTGCTGTAAAATATCTGCAATTTTGATTATTAAAGTGAAGATTGTCATAGATAGTGGATAAGAGGTTTAGTTCTGGGTCTATACTTGTCTGCATAAAAAGGCTGGTTGCAGGAAACAAGGCAAGAGTGGCAAAATAGAAAATAGAAAATAAAGAAAAGTAGAATAAAAATCTAAAGTAATATAAACTTTAAGGTAATTTAAGTAATAAAAACTTAATGGGAACTAGGAATGTAAAAAATAAACTAGAATAATTAATAACAATAGATGACCAAAAAAGTAAAACAGCAATTATGAAATCTATAAAATGAAAAGCTTGCTTACTATACTATTACAAGTACACTATAGTTTAATACTAAATTTACACTAAGACAAAATGAGGTAGTTTAAATAGAGATACACTCAGGTCACAAGATATCGATGGAGGATACACAAGTTTGGTGGAGAGAACAAAAAATCAGTAGAGACTGTCAAGGTGAATATATAAAAAATTTGACAAATGATAATTGTAAAGTAAAATAATCTTAAAGATAATAAATTTTATTTAGCTTAGTTTTAACCTATAATTAGTATGAACTTAATTAAGAGAACAAAATGAGATCAATAATTAATTTCAATAAATGACTTAAATCAATACAATTAAATTTAAAATTTAAAAAGAATAGGGTAAGATTAGATTTAAGAGTAAAATTTTACAATGATACTGAGGTAGATGCTTGCATAAGTGCATGGAGACTTGATGGATTATTTAGGAAATTATATGAATGAGAGAACATTAGGTAAATGGTAAGGCAGAGACAGCACCTTGGACAAAGTTAGATTAAGTTAGGTTAGGCTCAGGCACTGAAAGAGTTATTTTAAGTACTGGCATTGGTCGGGTTAAGGTTTTCAGATATACCACAATCACTAAAGAAGGCCAGTAGTTGTTGGTCACACTTTATTTCATATCTTTTTCCTGCACTTTCCTTCTTAGCAATGATCGTTCCATTCCTAGTGTAGCACTGCTTTATAAGACCAGGGTTTAGTTTGCGAATTTGACGCAGCCTGAAGAGGAGGGATCCACGCTGTTTTGTAAGACACTCATTTATATAGAGGTTGGTTTTTTGCTTAGCAGCTGATTGTATGAGGTCAAACTTACCAGAGGGATTTGCAAGTTTGATGAGCATTCTCCTACTGCTACGGGAACTGTTTTTATCTATCCTTACCTTGAGGATACCTTGAGGTGCTTCCGGGGCTTATCGTCCCCGCGGCCCGGTCATCGACCAGGCCTCCTGGTTGCTGGACTGATCAACCAGGCTGTTGGACGCGGCTGCTCGCAGCCTGACGTATGAGTCACAGCCTGGTTGATCAGGTATCCTTTGGAGGTGCTTATCCAGTTCTCTCTTGAACACTGTGAGGGGTTTGCCAGTTATGTCCCTTATATGTAGTGGAAGCGTGTTGAACAGTCTCGGGCCTCTGATGTTGATAGAGTTCTCTCTCAGAGTACCAGTTGCACCTCTGCTTTTCAACGGGGGTATTCTGCACATCCTGCCATGTCTTCTGGTCTCATGTGATGTTATTTCTGTGTGCAGGTTTGGGACCAGCCCCTCTAATATTTTCCACGTGTAAATTATTATGTATCTCTCCCGCCTGCGCTCAAGGGAATACAGATTTAGGCTCTTAAGTCGGTCCCAATAGTTTAGATGTTTTACCGAGTGGATTCTAGCAGTAAAGGACCTCTGCACGCTCTCCAGGTCAGCAATTTCACCAGCAGTGAAAGGGGCTGTCATTGTGCAGCAGTACTCCACTCTAGAGAGCACAAACGTTTTGAAAGGTGTCATCATCGGTATAGCATCTCTAGTGTGCAAAGTTCTTGTTATCCAACCTGTCATTTTTCTTGCAGTTGTGACGGCTACTTTATGATGTGCGATGTTAGTGCTATCGGTCTGTAATTTTTTGCCTCTGCCTTATTTCCTCCTTTATGAAGTGGTGCTATTTTTGTTTCTCTGCTGTTTTTAGTATATCAGGAATAATGCCAGTATCTAGGCTTTGTCTCCACAGAATGTGAAGGGCCTGCGATAGTGTTTTTTTACAGTTCTTGATGAATATGGAGTTCCAAGAATCCGGGCCTGGTGCGGAGTGCATAGGCATACTGTTTATGGCTTCTTCAAAATCCAGTGGGGATAGGGTCACGTCTGATATATGATTTGATGTTGGTATCATATCCATGAAAAATTCATTTGGGTTATCGATCTTTAGTGCGTTTAATGGCTCGCTGAAGACAGAGTCGTATTGCTTCCTCAGTAGCTCGCTCATTTCTTTGTTGTCATTGGTGAAAGTTCCATCTTCCTTTCGCAGGGGCCCGATACTAGATGTGGTTTTTGATCTTGATTTTGCATAGGAGAAAAAATATTTCGGGTTTCTCTCTATTTCACTGATGGCCTTTTGCTCTCTTTCCCCTCTCCTGCGTTTTGTATGATTCTTGTAGCTTGAGTTCAATTTTTTTCTATTTCGCTACCTAACCTTCTTCGCCGTTCTTGAGATAGGGTGCGACTCTCAAGTTGTACCGCGATTCGTTTTCTTCGCCTATATAGGGAACGACGTTCTCGTTCCAATCTGCATCTCTTCCTCTTTTTTTTTAGGGGATGCGGTTTGTACATATTTCTAGTGCTACTGAGCTTATTTTTTCCAGACACTGGTTCAGGTTCGCATTTCCTAGCTGTTCTTCCCAGTTTATTTCTGTGAAGTCCTGGTTTATTTGCTCCCAGTTTATCTGTTTATTATTGAAGTTGAATTTGCTGAAATCTCCTCTACCGGGAATCTGGACTGGTTTTGAAGGTCTATTCCCCATGGTTGTCATAACTTCAATTAAGTTGTGATCTGAGTAACAGGTATTTGTAATCATTATGTTCCTGATCAATTCATCATTATTAGTGAAAATGAGGTCCAGCGTGTTCTCCTTCCTGGTTGGTTCTACTATTTACTGGTTTAAGGCAAACCTGTCGCACATCCGTAGCAGGTCATTTGCATGTGCCTGTTCATTAAGGCTACTTCCTGGTATTCTTTCTGATATTACTGTATTAGCCAGGTGCTTCCATTTCAGGTGCCGTAGGTTGAAGTCCCCAAGCAGGATGATGTTCGGAGCTGGATTTGTGAGGTTTTCCAAGCAGTGTTCTACTTTCATTAGTTGGTCTTTAAACTGCTGAGGGTTTGCCTCCGGTGACTTATATACAAGGACAATAACTACATTTAGAATCTCTATTTTGATTATCAGCACTTCCACCATATCATTTGAGGTGTTTAGCAGCTCAGTACAGATGAGTGTGTCTTTGATGTATAGGCTGACCCCACCCTGAAGCCGGTGTTTCCTATCACATCTGAAAAGATTGTACTCTGAGATCCATAATTCACCATCATGGTAGTCCTTTGTGTGGGTTTCTGTTAGGGCTGCAAACACTGCATTTGCCTCATGAAGGAGACCATCTATAAAGTGAACTTTGTTGGATTTGCGTGTTTTTATACCTTGAATGTTGGCAAATATAAATGATGTTATCGTGGTAGTGGAATTTAAGTGCTGGATGCCTTACTTGGTGTTAATATCTGAGGCTCTGGTAAGGGGGCCACTGTGTTTGCGTCCAGGGTGTGTTGTTTTCGAAGTGATTCGTCCAGTTTCGGTAGTGGGGCGAATGTTGTGTGGTGTAGTACCTGTGTGTTTGTTGGTAATGTGTATTCCAGACTTGTGGGTATCTCCCTTCCCCTCTGTAATCCTGTGGTGGTTCCATCTGACTGTTCCTCTCTCTTATATTTTCTGCTCTGTTTCTGCCTTCCTCTAAAAAATTGCCAGTAGTGTCATACTGATCTTCCCGTCTATAACGTTGTGTACCTCTCACGCGGAATTCCGGACACTAAAGATTGTAGCATTTTTTGTCCCTAATTGAAAATTGACATAATTTGGGGTGGAAGTATCTACACCCTGTTCCAAACCTGCATGTAACCCTCGCCAACATGTTCCTGCATTTTCGAGGATGCAGAAAATGGCATTTTGTTCCCAATTTTCCATATTTGCATATTCCTTTAGCGTAGAATTTGCAAATGTGTTCCGGTTTTGCGTTTTTCAAGGTATTTATATCTGTGTCTGTCTTGTCTACCTCTTTATTGGAGCCATCTCCGCTTTTCGTCCCAATTCCTTCATTTATGCATTCTGTCTCACTGTTGCTCACATCGTTTATATTACCTGACTCTGCAATATTGCTGCTATTATGTACTACAATACCCTCTTCCTCCACATTACTGCTGCGGTTCTCTAAACTATCTGTTCCTGGGTTTTGGTCGTTAACCAATGTTGTCTTTTCCCAGTCTGCATATATCACTGGTAGCTTGTCTGTGAATGGTAATCTCTGTGACTCGGGAATGTTTTTCATCAGTTTAGTTATGTTCTCTAACATTAATCTGTCATCTTTGCAGACCCAGTAAATTCCTTGCCTTTTTGTGCATCCTGGAGATACTTCTGTACAGCCCAGGTGAAATCTCATGTTACAGATGCAACACGTTACGCCTACATTGCAATACGTTACGCCTACAGAAGGCTACAAAACCTTCTTTTTAAATTACATCATTATGGAGTCAGAGGACTCTCCCTGCAATACCTCAAATCTTACCTTACTGACAGGCTCCAGTATGTTTCTGTGAACAATTCAATTTCTCCTACCCTACCCATCAACATTGGTGTTCCTCAGGGCAGCATACTTGGCCCTCTCCTCTTTCTCATCTACATTAATGACCTTCCAAATGCCTCCCAACACCTTAGACCAATTCTATTTGCTGACGACACAACCTTCATTTACTCCAGTCCTGACCCCCTTGCTCTAAATGCCACAGTAAATACCGAGCTAAATAAAGTCCATCTTTGGCTAACTGCCAACAAACTCACCCTTAACATTGACAAAACGTTCTATATTCTGTTTGGCAATAAATCCTCTACTCAAATAAATCTCAAGATAAACAATACCCAAATTTGTAACAAATTAGATGGGAAATTCCTTGGCGTTCTCATTGATCACAAGCTTAATTTCCAGGGACACATTCTAAATATATCAAAAAAAGTTTCAAAAACTGTTGGCATTCTTTCTAAGATCAGATATTATGTTCCCCGCCCTGCCCTGGTTACTCTCTATTACTCCCTCATTTATCCATACCTCAACTATGGTATTTGTGCTTGGGGTTCTACTACCCAAAATCATTTACGTCCTCTAATTACTCAACACAAAGCTGCTATTAGGACAATATCCAACTCTGGCCTCAGACATCACTCGGTACCCCTATTCAAATCTCTGAATATGCTTGATATTAAGTCACTGCACATTCTCTCATGTGTATTATACATATATAAAACGCTGAACTGTAATGCCAATCCTGACCTCAAAAGCTTCATTGAAAGTTGTAACAGAACCCATGAGCACCACACCAGAAATAAATACAGTTTTGATATTCCAAGAGTACGACTTAATCAAACTAGAAATGCTCTACAAATCACGGGACCCAGAATGTGGAATGACCTTCCCAACCATGTTAAAGACTGTACCTCTCTCAACCAGTTTAAGATTAAAACTAAACACTACCTAATAAATTCCCTGTAACATACCTTACCCCTCTATTGTCAACCCATGTCTGTTATTTTTTTATTCAACGCTGTTTGTCTACCTATTGTATTTGTGCTGCTTTTTCAGTCATGTTCCCCCCTTTTTTTATCTTTATTTGTATCTGTTCTCAATACATTTTATTATTTTTGCTCAATTAGTATTAAGTTTTAGATATTAATGTTTTTCTTGCCCGAAATGCATTGTGTAATAGTGGCTTTAGGCATTGTATGTACTAGCTCTATCTATAAATCAATCCACTTATGTAAAATCACTTTATGTATGTACCTTTCCTGAATAAACATATTTATTTATTTATTTATTTACATTACGTTTTCCCAGTACTCCCGAGCACTCGCCACACCTCTCCATTGTCTGATGTATTGTGTTGTATTTGTGGTTTACTGTGTGGATCACTTGTTGATGTCAGTCCTTTTAACTCTTTATAAAGTTATATGTATATTTTTATATATTTAATATTTATAATACTATATGTATACCGTATATTTGTAATATTATGTATGTTATTTTGTTCAAACTTTATGGCAGGTACTTAGCGTAGGGTAGCGAAGCTGGTCCCCGGTGAGGTACAGGTGACCTCTTGTCATCCCAGGTTGATGTCACCAGTTTCCAGTTACTCGATTTATAACACTGATTTATTCTTTGCTTGTATTCTTACAAGGGATTTTCCGCCTAATTCCGGCTTGCAATGGTATTCACTCACTTATTGCTAATTATTAGATTCACATTTCCATAGTACACTATATGATTTCCGTATTTTATCCCTGTGGGACGTGCCCTGGGGTAGGCCTCACGTGGCTTGTGGATCCTGATAGCTGATTTGATATCAACATTGACTTTGATCTTTGAATTAGCTCCTTGTTACAAAAGTTGCATATAAATGCACGAAACTTGCACTTGCTACTTATGTGACTGTATCCACAGTGTTTGCATCTGGTCTGGCCCTGTACGACCATAATTTCCTGAGTAGAAGTCTTACTTCCAAAAGCCCTTTCCAGGTTCAATATCTTCTCGAGCACTGTCCATGAAGTCATCGATTGTAGATCCAAATTTTCTGCCACCTGGTTAGGGAAATAATTTTCCTTTTCCACTGCCATGAACAACTGGTCCCTAACCCTGCTGTTCAACTGTGCTCCGAAGTTGCAGTGGTTAGCCAAAGCCTTCAAATCCGCAAATAAATCCTGTACGGATTCCTGCTGCTTTTTCGTCCTCTTTTGGAAATCCATCAAACTCCTGTGATATGATGGTTTCACCACATACTGACGTTTAAGCAGAGCAATCAGGTCTACATAGGTCTTCGTGTACGGTAGCTCAGGTGCACACAAATTTCCGAGAACACTATATGCTTCAGAACCCAGTGAAACTAAGAGTACCGCTTTCTTGTTGGCGTCCTCCTTAATCTCCTGGTACTGAAAGTTTGCTTCCAGCAGGCTGAGCCACAGGTTCAACGAGATCTTGGCAGTGTTTAACGGCTCGATTGACATGGTAACCATGGCCACAAAGGTAGCACAATCCACTGTTGTATACGAAGCGTCCACTCATCCACACGACATACCCTGCTCTCTCTTGATCCTCACACCACGTCTCGTACCCAGGCTCTCTGCCGGAGATGTTTAATCCTCGTCGCCACTGTTATGGTTGTAGTAAGAGAAACGATCTTCGTCCACATGGTTTTATTCTCCGCCAGTAACAACAACAAACAATTATCAGGTACATGAAATATTATTAACAATATCATAAACAAAAGAGCATCTGCTCCAAACATGCTACCTCCAACATCTGTAGTACTCAATCCCAACACACAGCATCTCCATAACCCAGAACAACATGGTTTCAGAAGAGGGCGCTCTTGTCTGTCACAGTTGCTGGACCACTATGAAATGGCATTAGATGCCATGGAAGACAAACAAAACGCTGATGTAATTTACACAGATTTCACAAGTCTTCAACAAATGTGACCATGGTGGTCACCTGGCGCCTGACAGCTGGGTGGACAGCGCTTCGTATTCGTAGTCCTGAGTTCCGGGTTCGAACCCCGGTGGAGGCAGAGATAAATGGGCAAAATGTTTCTTTCAGCCTGATGCCCCTGTTATCTAGCATTAAATAGGTACCTGGGAGTTAGACAGATGCTACAGGCTGCTTCCCGAGGGAGTGTAACAAAAAGGAGGCCTGGTCGAGGACCAGGCCATGGGAACGCTAAGCCTCGAAATCATCTCAAGTTGGCATTATTGCACATAAAATGCGTTCAAAAGGAATTACCAGAAAAATAGGCAGATGGATCTACAATTTCCTGACGTTTAACAGAACCAAGTGTGTAATTGTCAACAAAATAAAATCCCTTCCATCAACCGTGAAAAGCTCATTCTCCCAAGGTACTGTGCTTGCTCTATTACTTTTTCTCGTCCTCATATCGGACATAGACAAGGACACAATCTATAGTATTTTATCATCCTTTGCAGATGACACTAGGAATTTTATGAGAGTAGACAATATAGAGGACAGGCAAACCTTCAATCAGATGTAAATCAGGTTTTTCTATGGGCTACAGAAAATAATATGGTGTTTAACGAAGATAAGTTCAAGCTTATGTGCTATGGGAAAAATGAAAATATAAAAATGGAAACCATGTACAAAACGCAGTCAATTCATAACATAGAACGAAAAGGCAATGTTAAGGATTTGGGTGTACTCATGTCGGAAGACCTTACCTTTAAAGAACACAATAAAGTAGCCGTCATATCTGCAAGAAAAATGACAGGTTGAATAACAAGAACCTTTCACACTAGAGATGCTACACCGATGATGATACTTTTCAAGATGCTAGTGCTCTCTAGAGTGGAATATTGTTGCACAATGACAGCCCCTTTCAAAGCTGGAGAAATTGCTGATCTGGAGAGAGTGCAGAGATCCTTTACTGCTGGAATCCACTCGGTAAAACATTTAAACTATTGGGACCGACAAAAGAGCCTAAATCTGTATTCTCTTGAGCGCAGGCAGGAGAGATACATTATAATTAACATGTGGAAAATATTGGAGTGGCTGGTCCCAAACCTGCACACAGAAGTAACATCACATGAGACCAGAAGGCATGGCAGGTTGTGCAGAATACCCACATTGAAGAGCAGAGGTGCGATAGGTATTCTGAGAGAGAACTCTATCAACATCAAAGCCCCGAGACTGTTCAACACGCTTCCACTATGCATAAGGGTCCCTCACTGTCTGGCTTGTTGCCGCTGTGAGGGGGCTTGGTGGGCAGCTGCCGGAGTGTGATGCTCCATGGGTCAGTCCTCTGTCCTTTTGCAGCCTTATGCTCCTGCCGCTGCCTTTACCAATTTTGCCAGACCCCATTTCCTTTTCCTCGTGTTTAATTTTTCTCACCCCCCCCTCTTCTCCTATCAAATTGTCATTTCCTGCCGACCTTTTGCCTGTTTTGATTATTCTTTCGACCTTCTTTTGTTTTGACACCCGAGTGTTGGAGGAGGCATACTCTTGCACCAGTAGAACTGTAGTACCCAACGTCTCGAGCGAGGGGACCCTTTTATTGTCAATCCTCCTTTCGTCATTGAACCCGCTCTCGACGGACTCACGGTTCTTAACCCTTAAATTGCACATCGCATCATATGATGCTTTCACCGACTTGCAGTAAATTGCGTATCGCATCATATGATGCTTTGGAGTACTATGCAAGATTTAAACAGCCCGTGGATACACGGGGTTCATCACACCTTCATCAGGGCTCTTGTAAACAGACGCCATTTAAAAAAAAAATCGTGGGCCAAATTCCCGGGTATTAGGGGCCTCAGTATTGAGTGAGCTACCAAGCTTGACGCACGCAGCATGAGCTCACAGCACTGCTGTTCAGCTTGTGACCACAGAATCGCCTAAAAATGCCATAATATACTTGTTCATGCTATTATGTAGCGATGATATTATTACAGAAGACCCCTGACTGTGATAAAGCTGACCAGGGTTCTGATAATAGCAGGATTGTGGTGATATTTTGCGCTGTGCGCCATGGAGGGAGGAGTAATGCTGTGGGAGGGAGGGTGGTGGCGTTGTCTTCTGACTGTATGTGGCCACCTTTTATTGACTGCACTCACCATACCAGCTTAGTGGTTCGCTATGGTGAACACAAATGTAGATACTTATATATAACGTGTGTATAGAGAGTATAAACAGCAAGAGGAGTAGGCTGGGAGCCGCCATTTTGGTGAGGGCGGCGTCGTCGTCTGCACGACTTATCATGTTGTTTACCAGTGACCACGATGGTCTTTGGGCACCATACCAGTTTACTAGTACAAGTATGGTGAATAAAACAGGTAGATATTTATATATAATGTGTGTATATAGCGTAACAACACCACAAATATTATTGTTGGAGGAGAAATATTAGTGCGTCTGGCCTCGAGGGCGGCAGCCATCAGCTGAATGTGTGAGTAGCTACGTCTTTGTGCCTTTACTCACTATACAAGCTTAGATGTACAGTTATGGTGAACAAAACATATAAATACTTATATATAACGTCTGTATTTAAAATCAAAAACAGTATGGTGGCAAGTCAGGTGAGGTAAGGGAGGGAGGGAGGCAGCCAGCAGCCAGTGGCGGGCTGCCACTGCCACTTAGCATACCAACTTAGTGGTTCGTTATGGTGAACACGAATGTAGATACTTATATATAGTTTCTGTATATAGTGAATAAAAGCAAAAACAGTATTGTGGGAGGAGAATGTGGGTAAGTTAGGTGACTTGAGGGAGGGAGGAAGTAGCAGCCAGGCTGCCACAGGCACTGCCACTCACCATATATGCCAACTTAGTGGTTCATTATGGTGAACAAAAGATACTTATATATAACCTGTGTATATAGTGTAATAACCGACAAAGTATTTGTTCACTGTTTGATGAACATAATTGAATCAACAATATGCACACCATATTTTTGAGTACAATGATGATTCACTCATTTTATTATATAAATATATCACACTACACACTATTGAATAATATTACAGCAAAAAAAGCTACGAAAAATCAGTCAGAGACATTGAAATAATTAGGTATTTATCTCTTTGTGGCAACTCCGGCCTGACAGCTGGCGATCAACAGACCGCCTGGGACGCATGCTGAATCAGCGCCTGTTTTTTGCCAGACTTCCCTGCCCTATAGTGAGCAATATATGCCACCTACGATTTTTTTTATTATTTTTCCCATGATCAGTGAACACAAATTAAAAGGTTAGGAAGAAAAAATTATTTTTTTTGTATGCGCCTGTGCGTGTCAAATGGTATATAGCCATGCTCCCATTTAAGGGTTAAGGTGGCGTTTGTGGGGCGTATACTCACGACGCACCCCTGGGGGGGAAGGCCCTGGCACAATCGGCGATAGCCTCTTGTTGGGTGTCCTGCCTCTAATTGTGGCTCCATGGTGGGTGTGGGGACACATTCGTGAATGAAAGTTTTCCATCGTTTTCATGGCTGATAATATTTCGCTTGTACTTTTTCAGGCTCGTGGGGTGGGCGACCAAGTCCCCGAGTTGGATTGTGTTGGAAGATGTTACGACCCTGGGTTCATCAGTGGAAACCAGAGGTCAAATTGAGCTAAATAAACTACTTTATATTATTTGGGATGCATGGCAAGGTGTCTTTGTTCGTATCTTCCCTGCCAGATGTAAGACGATTTTTGTTTCTCACAGAGCATTTAAAGACTGACCTTGGGTTGATTATTAATTAATAAAATAGGCATCAACTATGTTTACCAATGATGAGAAAGTATTAGTAAAGTAGATCTGAGTAAACTTGGATATAGGACTGCTGTACGATTAGCTGAGTAGTCAGCCGGCAGCGAAGAGCTGGGGAGAGCCGAGGCTGGTGGCTGCTGCTCCCTGCTCTGAGCTGGCGTCGTGGTGAAAAGAACCTCCTCCCCTTCCTCTTGCTTCTCTCCCTTACCTATTTCTGTGTCTAGTTTACCAAGATAAGTATACTGTATTTTCCTCATTTTCTGGCATAAGCGTGTTCTATGTGTAGAGTATTAATGTGTAGCAAATAGGTGATCACTATAGTGTTTATTTTGCAAAGTTACTCTAAGGGGGCTCCCAGTGGAACCACGTGGGCTCCAGTAGTATCAGTAAGCTCCCTAGAGTCATTGCTAGTGTCCCTTGCCTATTATACTTTACCCTAGCTTGTGCTCAGTGTAAAACTTTGCATCCTGCTTATGAGAACCAAGGCTTTTAACGTAAGATAGTGTGGTAAAGTAATTATTGTTATTGTTATTTAATGTATATGGGGGGTTGTTAAGGGGTTAATAAATAAGTTAGTTTTAAAGGAGTATCCATTCTTCCTGTGTAGGAGATCTATGATCTACCCCTAGACTGACATTGTCTTGTAGCCAATTATTAATCAAGGTTTATATTTTTATTGGGGGCCGGGCCTTACTAATCTCCACTACTAGAGATACATCTTTATTCTAACTGCTGCCCCTACATCCAATATAATACTAGATCCCCCATAGCAGACACATAATCCATAACAAGTGGTTGGCCAGACTGGGAGGAACTGTAATTGTAAAAAATTTAATTCATGAGTGCCAAAACTAAAAATTCTTGTTTCCGCAGAACGATTGTGTGTTAGCCTAGGGCCCAGCTCATCTAGCAAAGAATTTAGCTTACACTGACTGGACACCCAACTGGATCCCTTCACGATTGAGGTAAGTGTGGCCTTGTGTTAGGAGCCATGCAAATTTTTGTTTTTTTCCAATTTTTATTTTTTAATTTTTTCTTTGGCTAGGAGCTAAATTAATTAGTGATGGAGGATAAAATGCAGGAACTGGCAAAGGACCCTTCAGTGTTAGAGATCAAGAAGCTTACCAAGTCTAATTTAGTATTGTTAGGCAAGGAATTTGGCCTAGAGTTAAATGATGCGGATAAAAAGTGGACTTTGGTGAATGAAATATTACAACATTGCATGGATCAAGAACTATTGCCAGATGATACACCTTTATGCCAGCGTAGCCAAGCAGAAAGTGCAGCTCATAGGGACAGAGAAATGGCTCTAGAGTTAGCAAAAATAAGACTAGAGGAGCAAAGACTCAAAACCGAGGAGGCTAAAATTAGAGCGAATACCACTGGACCACCACCTGCCATGGATTGAAAACCCCAGGCATTATGAGAAAGAGCATAACTTGCCTGAATTTTCAGAGTCGGACCCCTGAAAGGTTTTTCAAGCATTTTCAGAGATTGGCCATGTCCATGAACTGGCCACAAGAAGAGTGGGTGAAAATCCTACAGGGAAGACTTAGAGGTAAGGCCCAAGATATTTTTATAAACATGCCTGACGATAAGTGTTTTGAATATGATAAAGTCAGGGAACGAATTTTGAGAGCATATGAAATTACGCCTGAAGCTCACTGCCAAGTTTATTGCAACCTTAGGCCTACTCACAGCCAACCACTCACTGATTTTGCTAATGATCAAATTAGATTGTTTGAAAAATGGATTCGCTCGGCTAAAGCCGAAACATATGAGGCACTTAAAAATTTAGTTTTAATGGAACACTTTATAGATAATATGCCAGAGAATGTAGCACAGTACATTAGAGGAAGGATAGAGGTAGATTCTAAAATAGGGGATTTGGCCAAGATGGCAGAAAACTATCAGTTGGCAGGCAAAAGGCCCAATAAAAATAATTATACCCCACAGAGTAGCAAAACTTATACCCACAGCCAGTCCAGACCAGCTCATTCTAACCCTTTAACTAATGCACCTTCTGTTTCAGACATAACTAACCCAGTTAAAGTGTCTAGCCCCACGGCACCTAAGAGTGAACCGAAGGGTAATCCTGTTAGTAATATCTCTCCTCCCCGACGTATCTGTGGTCACTGTAAACGTCCAAACCACATTACTAGCCGTTGTTGGCAACTGTACCCAGAAAAAAGACCCAATGCTCTCATTGTGACACAGGGCTTGAGGCCCTCTGAAGGGTTAGGGAGTAAGACCTCCAACCCACAGTGGTTGGACCTGCTTATCTCATTCTTATTGAAAGGGAGACTACTTTCGTCGAGGGTTCTTCCTGGAAGGACGTGGTGATCTTCCGAGACACCGGTGCCATCCAGACCTTAATTTTAGAGAGTGCTTTGCAAGGTGCCGACACTCTCGACACTGGAGAGGTGGTACTGGTCGAGGGTGTCACTAGTGATACTCGAGCAGTACCCCTCCATAAGGTTACCCTGGAATCTGATTTCCACAAGTGTGTTTGTACAGTCGGAGTCACTTCGTACCTACCTTTCCCTAATGTTGATGTAATATTGGGTAATAATTTAGCAGGGGATAGGGTAGGGGACTCCAGACTGCCTATTATGTTGCCTACCCCTAAGGTTTCCCTGGATCTACCCGCCGCAGAGGATAATGTTGTGTACCCTGCGTGCTCGGTGACCAGGTCTATGGGACTTAAATGTAAGGGCAGCCCTGTGCTTGCCAAGGTGGTAAATCCCGAGGAACTTTCCGAGTGGTGAAAGCCAAGTGGACCTTGCTGACACATTCATGGCCCGACTCGATGACGTGGCCAGGACATTGTGGAGAGCCTGCCGCCGCCGCCTACCGAGAGTAGTGAGGAGGTGGAGGAGAACACTGTTGAGCCTCGGCCAATGGCATCTGACCAAGGCCTGGACGCCTCCTTGAGTGAGTTACAGAAAGCTGACCCCAGTCTTGCAGATTGCCACGAGGTAGCCATCTCTATGAAGGAAATTGTAGACGCAGCAACTGGGTACTACTACAATGATCAGATTTTGATGAGAAAATGGAGACCACAGAGTGCTCCCTTGTCAAATGAGTGGGAGGTAGTCCACCAGGTTATGTTGCCGACCTGCTATAGAGAGAGGGTTTTGTCAGCTGCTCATGATGATCCTATGGGGGGACATCAAGGGATTAATATTTCTTATCACAAAATCTGCAAGTATTTTTTCTGGCCCAAGCTGAAAAGCGATGTGGCAAAATTTTGTAATGCATGTATTGCTTGTCAGCTTGTTGGGAAACCAAACCAGACTCCACCTAAAGCTCCTCTAAGGCCTATTGTTGTGCCGGAGGAACCATTTTCTCATGTGGTAATGGACTGTGTTGGTCCATTACCTAGAACTAAGTCTGGTAATATTTACCTAATCACGATGATGTGTATCACGACCCGTTACCCAGAGGCTTTTGCTGTAAGGAACATCCGAGCAAAGACTGTTGTTGCTTGTATGTTGCAATTTTTTTCCACTTTTGGACTGCCTCGGATCTTGCAAACTGACAATGGTACTAACTTTAAGTCTGATATTTTTAACAATTTTGTAAGGACCATGGAATAACTCATAAGGTTTCCAGCCCATACCATCCACAGAGTCAGGGGTAATTGAGCGGTTCCATTTAACTCTGAAGCAGATGTTGAAAACATCGTGAGAGAGTTCCCACACCTTCTGGGATGAGAACTTGCCGTATGTTTTGTTTGCTGCTCGAGAGGGGTTACAAAGTTCACTGGGTTGTTCTCCTTTTGAGTTAGTCTTTGGCCATAAAGTTCGTGGACCCTTGCAAATGTTACAGGAGAATCTGTTAGGGAACGTAACGTTAACCGAAGGTTCGGCTTTCTTTGCACAACACCACCAGAGACTCAAGGACTGCAAGGCGGCTGCACTAAAGTATCTTGGGAAGGCCCAAGAAAATATGAAAGAACGAAACGATGCTAAGGCTAAGTTGCGAGTATTTCAGCCTGGTGACCCTGTCCTGGTATTAAAGCCTCGACTAGGGAACATCATGTCCCACAAGTACGAAGGCCCCTACATTGTGACAGAAAAGACTGGGAACCTCACGTACAAAGTGAGGCACTCTGACAAGCGTAACCATACACTTGAATCATCTGAAGAAGTTTCAGGGCCCCAGGCCCATTGCACTAATCAATGTTTCCATTTCCAGTGAGGGAGAGAATGATTGTTCTGGGGACCCAACTAATCTCATTCTCAATAATTCTAGTTCTGTGAATGCTGTGGAGGAGGGACTGTCCCATTTGCAGATGGCCCAACGTGAAGAGGTGCAGTCGTTGCTTGACGAATTCTCCAGTCTGTTCGGGGAGATCCCAACCCAGACTGATGCCATGTACCATGATGTCAAGTTGACGGACTACACCCCCATTTGCCTTCATCTCTATCGGATGAGTCCGGAAAAGAAGGCCATCGTACGGAAGGAGGTCGACTTCTTGCTCCAGCACGGCCTCATCCGGCTGAGCCAGGCTCTTGGTGCTCGCCCTGCCTTTTGGTCCCCAAACCAGACGGCTCCTGGCAATTATGCACCGACTATCGGCAGCTCAACAAGGTGACCATTGTGGATGCCTACCCGCTGCCCCTCCTCGAAGACTGCATCGACGAGCTTGGAAACGCCACGTACGTCTCGAAATTCGACCACTCAAGGGGGTACTATCAAATCCCGCTCACTGAACGTGCTAAACAACTAACTGCATTCATGACACCCGAGGGTGTTTTTGAGTATCAAGTGTTACCGTTCGGCTTGCATAATGCCCCCGCCATGTTCCAGAGGCTAATAAACTCTTGTGTAGGAGATCTATGATCTACCTGTAGACTGACATTGTCTTGTAGCCAATTATTAATCACGGTTTATATTTTTATTGGGGGCCGGGCCTTACTGATCTCCACTACTAGAGATACATCTTTATTCTAACTGCTGCCCCTACATCCAATATAATACTAAATCCCCCATAGCAGACACGTAATCATTAACAGAAGACCAGGCCCTGTAGCCCCTGCTGCATTGGGCCCCGACGACCTGACTCCTCCCCTTAGCTCCCCTCCCTCCTCTGCGGTAGGGTCGAGTCCCCAGCCGCCAGTGGTGACCACCTCGTCCCCTGGCACGGCTTCGTTTCTCATTGTGACTACTGCGCCTTTTACCCCCCATGAACTCCGGGGGTTCTCAACGCCGTTCCTGCCACGGCCGCACTCGCACGATCCCTTCCCGTAATACTACTTACAACGCCTTGTTTGGTTCCGCTACATGGGCTAAATACTTTCATCTCCACCTCTGGATTCTACTCCTCCTGATGATTTCTCCCTCCATAAACACCTTGTTGATTCAGTTGATGCCTCTGTTACTTTTAACTCGAGCAGTTACGGTACGCGTGTCGTCGCTGCTCCTTCTCAGGATGCAGCTACTCGCTTAGCCGCTTTGTCCTGCATTGAAGAGACCCCCGTTCGGGTCTCCAAAAACGCTCGGTTAAATGCCAGTGTTGGCACTGTTCTCCTCCCACACCATGTTGCAACTGGTGTTCGGGACCTCAAAGATTGTCATGAGGATATTAAACATATCCTCGAAGCCAAGGCCATTCTGTCCTCCAGGTGGACACGTTTACTCGACCCCCTTGTGGTTGTCGCCGTCAGCCCCTTCGAGTTGTAAAGTCACCTTTGATAGTAGGACCCTTCCGCCCTCTATTATTCTTGCTGGTGCCAGATGCTCCGTTCAGGAGTACATTTCCTCTCCTAGAGTTTGCAATAAGTGTTGGAAGTTCGGGCACGGTGTCCTCAAATGCACCAGTACTGTGTATCTATGCCCATGTGTGGAGACGATAGTCATTCTAAGTCCGAGTGCACTTCTCCCCAGGCTCGCTGCCTCAATTGCAGTGAGGCCCACCCTACCTTCTCACGCTCGTGTGTACACTACAAACTCGAAGAAGCCGTCCTCAACTTGAAGCACCGTGATCGTCTGTCTTTCCTGAAGCGAGATGCCAAGTTCATCGTCTCACCCCTTTCGTGGGCGTATCCTACACTCGTGTGTTGCGTTCTACCTCTCCTCATCCTTCCCACCTTCCTTTTTTTTTTTTTTTTTTTTTTTTAGATATAACAAGAGTTGTTACATTCTTGTACAGCCACTAGTATGCGAAGCGTTT